>MU777578.1:88489-111373 GCA_026770625.1 Nicotiana glauca
CCCCCCCGCGCGAACCATTTTCCTCGTATAGAAGTCGGGTCGGGTTGCGATTGAACAATCACTATCATTACTATCATCATTTCATCACACCAACCTACGCCTAATTCTAGAATCCCGAAATTGGACCACTTTTAGAGAAGAAGAAGAATACCAACAACAACAGCTCTATAATCATTGAATTAACCATTGATTAACATGAGCGAGGATTCATCATCTTCATCGCAATCCTTCTTCAGGAAACACTGGGAAGGATACAAGGAGTTTTGGGGCGAGCGATTTTCCTTTTTGGACAACTACTCCAGGTTCATTAAGCGTGACAAGCCACTCCCCTCTTGGTCCGAATCTGATGTCGAGGAGTTCATCGCTTCTGACCCAGTTCATGGACCCACTGTATTTCCCTTTACTTCTACTTCTTTTTCCTTTTTTTTTTTTTTTGGTGCTTTCGGATCAGCTTGTATGCTTACATTTCATTGGAGTTTGTGTATTTTTACATTTATATTTATGCGTTTACCCATCTGGATTCTCTTTGATTCATCTCTATCGATCCGTATGCTTCTTGCTTCTTCTCTCTTTGCTGAATTTGTGTTTTGATTTTATTTTGGATAATCTTCTGTTGATTTGTTTAATTGGTACAAGATGTTTGATTCCATTTGGACACTAGTTGTGCACCTTTTCTGCAATATAACAATTTGGGTGGGTGGTTTTGTGATTGTAACTAATTTGGTTTTATTGCATTTCTCAATGGATAAAACATTTATTAAATAACGTTCTTTTTCTTGCAGTCACCTACTAATTTAGCTTGTTTTTATAGTTGATGAATTTATACCTGGAATTCCAGGGGCCAAATACATCGATGCCCCCTTATACTTGACACTATTTTTCATTTAGAAACATGAACTGTAGGGTCACAAGTGCCTATTAAACCTTTGATTCTCACATGGCATACTCCAACCCGAAATTGAGTGCGTACCGAAAAGGCTTTTGCCGGAAAATATATAGTTTAGCTGGTAAAATGATTTTCCTGTCACTGTCTTCCTAATTTTTAAATAGCCATGGTTTTTCTGCCATTCTCTTCTTTTTATTTTATTTTAAAGTGAATTTTCTTCTCTCTCTCAAAAATCACAGCCTACACCGCTGCAAAAACCCAGCACCCTTTTCTCTTGGACACCATCAATCTTGGCTGGTCTCTTTTTGCTGATGCTTCAATTTCGGAAGCTGGGTAAAAGACAAGAAGAGTAGCCCAGCCATGGAGATAGAACATTATCAGGCTCCTTCCATGTTTCCTTATAACTCTTTTGAGCATTTGCAGCTAATAAAGACACTTATACTTGAGAAAAAAGTTACGAAGGAAGATGCTTGCTTGACTTATTGGTTGAGAAACATAAAATTTACCTCTTTCTATCATGTTCAAATATGGTTTTAGGTTGCTGATGTATAACTACTTCTATTTCATTTTCTTTTCGCTTCTTCAATTCATGCAAATAAAGAGAAGAAGAATTTTGCAACAGTTCTTTGTTTGTCTCCCTTTCCCTCTTCCAAATAGTATGAGAGAAGTCAGGGACAGGGGAAATAAGAAAGAGAAGTGGGCAATACAAAGGGCAACTACCACTTAAGATTTCTGTCCGTATGCTTCTTGGGGTTATCCTCAATTTATGTTAATTCTCATCTCCTCTCACAAACCAGCACCAACGAAGGAAAAAGAAGAGAAGTTGTCCCATACCTCAGTTTAGCTGCTTTGGTCCTCGTTCGTCTCTATATCCGCTTCTGAGCTACTGGGTGCGGTCTTTAAATTAGTTCTGATGCATTACCACAATTTTTGGAATGACAATTTAACATTTGTTCTTTCTCTCTCTCTCTCTGTTTGTGCATGTTAACTGTTCATTGGCCAGCCTGTCACTATGAGCAGGAGGTTAAGGGATATATTGCCAACATCAAATGAAGTTGCATATTTTTGTTGCCTTTCTTCCCTCTGATGATCCTACTGTTTCTTTTTTCTTTCTGTTTGTCAGAAACCATTCCTCTTTCCCTTTAACCAATTCGAGCTGATGTGCTATTTTCCGCTCTTCTTTCCAGCTGAGAACTGCCAGGGAAGCAGCAAAGATCAGTGCTGTAGGAGGCGTAATCGGAGCTGTTTCAACTGCAGGTGTTGCCTGGAAGTACTCCAGGAGTTTGCATGGTATGTTGTACTTGATCCCTACTCCACTCCCACATTGCTGTCATGTTTTTACGAATCCATTGCATAAATATTTAAGCACTTAAGTCTTTTAAGAACCAGAGGCTCCAGGAATAAGTTATCTAGGATTCAAACTATTTTCCTAAATGTTTTGGCAAATGTGCTTTTACGAGAAGCTTTGCCACACGATAGTCAAAAATGTCTTTTTCAAAGAGGTTAAGTATTTTTGTAGTATTGTTTACGTTAGTGTGTTAAGTTTTAATATCAAAATTTAGAGTTTAAAGAATATTTTTACACGATAACTTTATGGTAGATATAGTCCTATATTGGTCAATATCATATGTTTATGTGTTTAACAGGTATAAATAGGTGTGCCTTATCTTGTACGCATGGTGTCAGAGCCAATTGTTGGCAAGTCTATTGTCATTTTCGTGAGTTTGCATTAAATTTCACATGTGAACTCCAAAATCTGGTTACACGTGCATAAGGGTTGTTGAGTTATATAGAGTCCAAGTCTATTATCATACTCGTAAGTTTGCATTAAATTTCACATTTGAGTTCCAAAATATGGTTATACATGCATAAGGGTTGTTCAGTTATATAGAGTCCCATATCGCCTATTGGGTATAAAAGGGAAGCCAGAAGAGTTTAAATGACTTAGTTCAATCCACCTGTCGCCTTAAGTTTTTTGGTTGAATACTCAGGGTCCTTCACAGTAATATGTCAGACTTTCAGAACAAGTGCCTAGAAGGACTTGAATGTCAGTTCTCTTTAGATCTCATAAATTCTCTGTTGCTATATCACCATAAAACTCTTAAAAGCCCACTATTTTCCCTCTGTTTCAGATATGAATTAAGTCTGAAAGAAGCAATATAATTTCGAACCACTGCTGCATTATCTAGTGAAACTCTACGTGTCCTAATTCACATAAGGCTTCATCCTTGCAGTCCTATCCTTCTTCAGCTTCCGTTCCGTAATCTTCTCTGAGTGTGTGCTTCATAAGAAGACCTTTACACTTTATGATTCTCTTTCTCTGTGCGTACTACCTCTGACTGCATACTTGTGAGCTAAAGCGGACATGTTGCCATGTTCAAATCTGTTCTTTGGTATTTTACAGTTGGAAGTCTGTAAGACCATTTTCCACTGATGTGGCAATTTTTCAATCTTACTTGATTGATTTCTTCTTGCATCTTTATCCATGTTCAGATGATACACAATAAGGAAAGATTGGATGCCACTTATTTTCAGTTGTGTCCAAAGGTCTGAAAGTCACAAAATCTTACACAAATCGACTGTTACATAATTTCATTTTATAGGAAAATTGTTAAAAGTATGTGACCATCTCATCTAAAAGTTTAAACTTTAGAGAGAACACACTTCTGTTTACTTATTGTATCTTCAACAAAGTTATATCTAGTATTTGGACTATTTTAATCGTTGCCATCCTTTTATTCTCAAAGTTGATACAGTTCAGGTTCTATACTCAGTGCCTCCTAGTTTGGAATTCGAAAACCCCACTTGACGTCTCTGCTACTTTTATGTAAACATATTCCAGATTTCACCATAAGTTCTGTGGAGAACACAGAACAGAATGGTTTTTGGTGTATTAGTTTTTGGTTACAACCAAGATTCACTCATCTTAAACAAAATCATTGCTTACAAGCAAGTTCTCGGAGAGTCGTGGACTGATTAAGATGATCTATTTTGTTGCTTATTGATGTTCTTTTTTGTAGGTACTGCTCTGTCTTTTGGAGCTGGAGCTGTCTTTGGCTGGACATTTGGACAGGAAGTTGCCAACCACTGGCTGCAGCTATATAGGCTGGACACCATGGCTGCCCAGGTGAAATTCATGGAATGGTGGCAGAACAAGGTTGAAGGTTGAAGAACAGTCTTAATTGTCGCCTCTCTTCCCAGATCAAAGGACAGTTTTAAGTTTGGCTTTGGTGTTAAATGTCAATGAACTTCGGTTTTCAGGAATAATAATCAGTCGCTCTGTTCAAATTGTAGCAAGTGGCTTGGATTTTTGTATCCAAGTGGTGTTCAACTTTGGAATTGTCTGTTTATCTTTCTCTACTGAATTGTTCTAGTGAAAATGCAACAATTGGCTGTTTTCTTTCAAAAGATGATCAAGATGTTTACAAAGTTAGAGTTCCTTTCTTTCCTACTTGGAAATATGAGCATATGAACAGCCGCATTATGTCCAAAATTTTGATTAATAGTTTGGTTTAAACACTAGAATCTTTTTTCGAGAGAAGCATAATTAGAATATAAAAGGAGGTTTGTTGGCATTCTTGTTGATTATGTTTTCCTTTTTCTCCGGGAACAAATAATCTGCACTTAAGAGACGTGCGATCTTCTTTTTTGGGATAACTAAATATTTAATTTATCACCAAAGAAACCGTACAAACCATAGCTAACTAACACAGTTAGCTATATTTGTCCAACTGCTACATGGCCAAAGAAGTTCTATTAGAATCTAAATGTAAGTACTTTCCTTCTATTTCTAGCAGTATCTCTAGCTAAAGAATCACTATTTCTATACACTTAAGATTCTTATGTTTCTTTCAATCCAAATGCTGTGGACATATTCTGTGTATATCTGCTTGAAAATTTGCGCAGCTTGAGACTTCCCTTTGATCTGCTAATAATCTCTTGTTGATGTTTTTGTCATCCCCCTGTATTCATAGGTCGACCTTGCGCCCATTGAAACACTCTATGCTACACTCTTTTGGAAAATTCACAGTCGAGGAAGAGGTGCTCATTAGTTTCATCAGAACTTTGGCGCATCACACATCGAGCATTTATCTTTAAACCCACTTGGTTAATCTGTCAGCAGTTAGTAGTCTGCCCTGCAACTGCAACCACAGGGTAAATCTAGCTTTTGGTCGAACAAAATTGGAGAACATCATGCATTTCCATGGCACTCTAGATTCATTTCTTAGCAGTTGCATGCATATTTGACTTGTGATACTCTTTCCAGCTTTGAAATTGCATTGAACTTCTTCCAGAGTAGACCTTGCTTCCATAATCTTCCTGACCATCCAACATGCCTGATGAGGTATAGCAACATAGTCCATTGATTGGCCTTTAATATAATATGTGTGAGTCCACTTGATCCATAGTTTATCCTGCTTATGTGCTAGATCCCAACATATTTTTGCTATAGCCACTTTATTCCAAATGTATAAATTTGTCAAGTTAAGACCTCCAACACTCTTTGGGGCACATATTTTATCCCAGGCAACCAAAGCTTTCTTGGTGATGGTATTGCAGCCTGACCATAGGTAGCTTCTACAATATGCATCAACAAGCCTTAAGACTTTAGCAGGTAGTACAAACAATTGGGCCTAGTAAGCTTGCACACCAAATATGATAGTTTGGACAAGTTGAGTTCTTCCTGCATAGAACAATTTTTGTGTTGTCCATGATGAGATCTTTGCCGCTATCTTCTCTATAAGAGGTTTCCATTGTAGTAGGGAAAGTTTCTTGGTCGACAGTGGAACCCAAGGTATTTAAATGGTAGTTCACCATTAGAAAATCCAAGCTCATGTTGAATTCTTTCTCCGTCAGCTTTGTTTACTCCACCAAAGTACGCTGAGCTGCTAAGGCTTCAGAAAATTGATTGAAGCAGTGATATAATGCAGTCACACAGATATCACCTCTAGCAAAGAGCAATAAATAATCTGCAAAACACAAGTGTGTGTGATTTCTAATTTTGAGCATCTCAGATGGTAATGAAAATCTGCCACATTTGTCGGTCCTCTCAGGCTCCTACTCGACTACTCCATCGCAATGGCAAAGAGGAAAGGAGACGTAAGATCTTCTTGTCTGGGAAATTTAGCAGCATTGAAAGGTTCAGATGGTTCACCATTAATCAAGACAGTATAATTGATTGTTTGTACACACTCTAGGATCCAAGTGGTGAACTGTGTAGGGAATCCTAGTTCCACCATGACCTATTCCAAGTATATTCACTCCACTGAATCATAAGATTTCTATAAATCTATTTTAATCATGCACCTTGGAGATTGATAAGTAGGGTTTTTGACCGCTTATTTGCTCTCTTTTACTTACGTTTTAGCTCAAAAATGCTTAAAGGTATTCCAAAACTAATGAAATATGCTTACTTGCAGGAGTGTTGCAATATAAGCCAAAGAAATCAAAATCAACTCATAAAGGAGTCAAAAGTGGACAAGGACCAAAACAAGGCAAAAAGGCCCATAGTGCGGACCGCACAATACTATGTGCGGCAGCAAAACAAGGAAAAAGCCATGTCAATTTCTCTTCAGAGTATGCGGACCGCACAAATATTGTGCGGCAGCAGAAGAAGAGATTCAGAGAGTTAGTTTTTGGCAAGCTGAAGTTATGCGTACCACATCATAAATGTGTGGCCGTAGGATGACAAGTACGACCGCACTCACAATTATGCAGTTCGCAGAAGAGAAGAATCAGAGAGCTGGGTTCAAGTTCAAAGTTAAGGAGTGCGGACCGCACTATAATTGTGCGGCCGCAGAAGCAAGAGTTCGGCCACACTCATAAATGTGCGGTCTGCACAAGAAGGAGTGCGGCTGCAACCTAGAATTGTGCGGTCACAGAGATGGAACCTGTCAAGCCAAGTCTATTTGTACGGACCGCACACATTATTGTGCGGCCTCATAACCTCCGCAGGATCATCTTCATCAGATATTTTTAGCTTAGTATAAATAGAACTTTTTGTCATTTTTGGGTTAAGTTTTGTTTTGGAAGAGTGCTTTTTCTTTACCGTTTTGAGTAATATTGTACTAGATTATCTTCTAAATATTAGATTTTCTTTTGCTAATCAATTATTATGCATTCTATCTTAATTTCTTCTTTAATTTATTCATTTTTCATGAGTAGATAAATTTCTAGTTAGGGTTGTGGCTCAATCCTAGTGTGGGTATTTAATGGGTGTTTGATTTAGGGCTTGTTTATGATTGGGTTAGTGATATTTAGCCTTGTTCATGCTTGAATTCAATAATTAATTGTTGCAAACATTGATTCATGCCTAATTGACTTAGTCTCTTCTTGAGAAAGAGAGACTAAGTCTAGGAAAACTTAGCTAACAAGAAATTGGGGTGAACTCAAGAAATTGATAGCCCCAATTAAAGGGTCAAATCTATAGATAGTAAGACCCGACTTAAGCATATATCACTTGTTTTGTGCAATATCCATTTGGAATTGAGAAAGTCAAATTGAGAAAAATTACTCAAACTACCGAGAGGTATAGAGTGGGTAATTGCGTGTGATTGCTTTATTACAACCCCGACTAATCAAACTTGCCCTGGAGTTTACAACCCGTTAGGTAACCACTTAAGTGGAAGTCACGACCCTACATATTTTATCATTTGAAAAACAACTAAAACGAAAAATATTGTCTTCTAGTCTTACAATTGCGATCAATATCTTAAAGTAAAAGTAAAACAACAAACAAGAATGTGAAAGTATAATTTGGGGCACATCATACAATTACACTAAATATATACCTAATACCAATTTTTTAACTCCCCGTGGATTCGACCCCGACTTGCATTTGGTTTTTATTATTGCTTCAACCGCCTTACTACCTATGTTTGTGGTGTGAGTTTGGGAAAAATCAATTTTTGGCAAAGTTGCTAGGGAGTTAAATAGATTTAGCTATATATCTAGGTTTTTGTGTGATTTGTTTTCTTTTCCTTCCGAGTCACTAACTTTGTTTTTTGAATTGATTTTAGGTACGAGAATGGCTCTCAACAACAAGCCCATCGAGAATTTGCCAATGGGGGAGGACGTAGATGATGACCAAATGGATGAGGTGCCTCTTGAACCTCAAGCAAATAGGCGAGGCCTAGCGCCTCATGATAATGTTCCCGTCCCTCTCCTACCTCCACCAAGAGCGGTAAGACACCAGGTGTTGCCTAACAAGGGCTATGCAAGTGCTATACTCCCTCATCGCGTTAGGGCAGGCAACTTACAAATCACCAATGTGATGCTTACACTACTTGAGCAACAAGGATTCTTCACCGGGGCTCCAAGTCAAAATACTTACAAACATCTCAAAGGGTTCATCGATACTTGTTCGGGGAGCAAGCAAACAAATGACTCTAATGACGCGTTGCAGTTGGGGCGATTTCCCTTTTCTTTATGGGGAAAGGCATTGGACTGGTTAGAGAGATTGCCCAATCATTCCATCCATACATGGGATCAGTTGGCGGAGAAATTAATTTCCAAATTCTTCTCTCTAGGACATATGGCTACACTTCGGGATGAGATCCTTGCGTTCAAGCAGGAACCCAATAAGCCATCGCACGAGATTTGGGAAAGATATCGTACCATGATTAAAGAGTGCCCGAATAATTATATGACTGAGTCCATGATGGAACAAACCTTCTACAAGGTATCAACACAACAAATCAATGTGTGGTTAATCAACTCGCCGGTGGGAACTTCATGAACACGCCTTATGCCGAAGCTTGTGAAATTCTTGACGATATGGCGGATACCTCATCGACATGGCAAAGTAGAGCCAATTTCTCAAGGTGACCCTAATGTCATTCACCTACACAAGGAACTACATGATCATAGACAAGCTATTATCGAGTTGACAACTACAATGAACCAATTGGCTAAAGCTTAACTTCAACAAGTTCAAGGGCCGAAACAAGTGAATGCAATGGAAGGTGTAAATACGATGATGAACAAGAGACGGCAACAAGGTCAACAAATGCAAAGCCATTCGGAAAACTTCATGTAAGATGATAGTGGTTATAATCAATGTGATTCGTTCAATGAGCAAGAAGAAGACGTTCAATATGTCAACAATTATCAAGGCCAAAATCAACAACAATGGTAACAATAATCAAAGCAATTGGACTAATCAAGGTAACCAAGGCAATTGGGAGGTAATCATCAAGGAAATTAGGGTGACAACAATCAAAGTAATTGGGGAGGTAATAACCAAGGAGGGTGGAATAACAACAACAACAATCGGGGGTCGGGTTTTCAAAGGCCCCCAATGTTCCAACAACCAAGAAATCCACCTCCCCATCATTCTCAAGGCCCGATCTCTTCTAACAATGCGATGGGTAAAATTGAAAATATATTTAAACAGATGATGGTGAAGAATACTGACTCCGATGCTCAAGTATCCTCTCACAACAATTCTATTCACAATTTGGAGGTTCAATTAGACCAAATCTTGCAAGCTTTGAAACTCTTCCTAAGGGGAACTACCTAGTGATACGATGGTGAAACCGAAGAGTGGGAATAATACGGGATGTGCTATGGCCGTGACTACTAGAAGTGGAAAAGGTGGAGATGCAACCACCTCAAATCAAATAAGAATTATGGATGAAGAATTTGTAGTTCAAGAAGATGAAATCCCAAACAATGTGGTTCAAGCTAATGAATAAGTGATAATTGATATTGATGAAAATGTGGAAGAGACGCAAAAAGAAGTGAACCCGTCTAGGGAACACGTGATTGACTTTCCAGAACTAGTAATGCCAAAGGCTAAGGCACCAATGCCAAGGCCTCCTCCTCCATACCCTCAAAGGCTTGCAAAGCAAAATAGTGAAAACTAATTCAAAAAGTTTATTGATATGATGAAGAGTTTATCGATTAATGTGTCGTTGGTTGAGGCATTGGAACAAATACTGGGATATGCAAAATTCATGAAGGACTTGGTAACCAAGAGAGATCGATGAATTGTGAAACAATTAAGATGACACATCAAGTGAGTGCTATAGTACATTCAATGGCTCCTAAGTTGGAAGATCTGAGAGCTTTCACATTCCCTTGCACTATTGGGAGTGCCGACTTTGCCAAATCATTATGTGATCTTGGGGTAAGTATCAACTACCCTATTCATTGTTCAAAACTGTGGGAATTGAGCAGCCAAGATCCACATCCATGAGGTTGAAAATGGCATATCGAACAATGAAGAGGCCTTTGGGTATTATTAATGGTGTTGGTTCGAGTTGACAAGTTCATCCTCCCGGTGCACTTTGTGATTCTTGATTGTGAAGTGGACTATGAGGTGCATGTCATTTTGTTCAGACCTTTCCTTTCTACGGGGAAGGCTCTTGTTGATATGGAAGCCGGTGAGCTTACTTTCCGGGCGGGTGACGAGAAGGTAATCTTCCATGTATGCTAATCTATGAGGCAACCAAATAGTAATAAAGTTTGTTCATTCGTAGATTTGGTGACGGATGTGATTATTGATGATGCGAGTGCCACAACTAATGTTAAGGATAATTTGGAAGCCCTTTTGCTTAATCTTGATAATGTTGAGGAGAAAGAAGGCTATGTGGAGTGCGTGAATGCATTTTAAGGTATGGGGTCGTACACTTATGAGCCCGCAAGCTGTATTTGGATCTTGAAAACCGAAAGACTCCTCCAACAAAGCCCTCAATCGAGGAGCCTCCTACTTTGGAGTTAAAGCCATTTCCTCCATATCTCAGGTATGAATTCCTTGGACCTTCTTCTACTTTACCGGTTATCCTTTCTTCTTGATTAACTAACATGCAGGTAGAGTCCATATTGGAGGTGCTACAAAGGAGAAAAAGAGCAATCTTATGGACTTTGGCAGATATCCGGGGCATAAGCCCCGCCTTTTGCATGCACAAGATTATTTTGGAGAAGGGTGCCAAACCCTCCGTTGAACGTCAAAGAAGACTAAATGAAGCAATGCAAGAGGTGGTGAAGAAGGAGATAATCAAGTGGTTGCATTTCGAGGTTGTTTACCCTATTTTTGATAGCTCATGGACCTCTCTGGTGTAATGTGTCCAAAGAAAAGGGGCATGACTATGGTAACAAATGACAAGAATGAATTGATCACCACAAGAACCGTCACCTGGTGGAGAGTGTGCATGGACTACAGGAATCTCAACAAAGTCACTCGGGAAGATCATTTCCCGCTTTCATTTCTTGATCAAATTCTTGATAGGTTGGACGGACATGATTTTTATTGTTTTCTTGATGGATACTCCTGATACAATCAAATCCTTATTGCTCCTGAGGACCAAGAGAAGACCACTTTTATTTGTCCCTATGGTACTTTCGCATTCTCACGGATGCCATCTGGTTTGTTTAATGCACCGACGACTTTTCAACAATGTATGATGGCTATTTTCACCGACATGGTGAAGGATTCTTGAGGTCTCTATGGATGATTTTTCTATGGTTGGGAATTTGTTTGAAGATTGCTTGACCAATTTGGATAGGGTATTGGCTAGATGTGAGGAGACAAATTTGGTGTTGAACTGGGAGAAGTGTCACTTCATGGTCGAGGAAGGCATTGTCCTCGGCCGCAAAATTTCAAAGCATGGTATTGAGGTCAACAAGGCCAAAATTGAGGCGATCTCCAAACTCCCTCCCCCTACATCCGTGAAGGGAGTGAGGAGCTTCTTGGGTCATGCGGGTTCTATCGCCGATTCATCAAGGACTTTTACAAGGTGGTAAACCCATTGTGCAAACTTTTGGAGAAGGATGCCAAGTTCCAATTCAGTGACCGAAAAAGAGCTACTTGCTATTGTTTTTTCTATGGAGAAGTTCCGCCTGTATCTGATGGATACAAAGGTGATTGTTCATACCGACCATGCGTCACTTCTATATTTGATGAGCAAGAAAGATTCTAAGGCAAGATTGATGCGGTGGGTGCTTCTATTGCAAGAGTTTGATCTAGAGATTCATGACCGCAAGGGTAGTAAAAATCAAGTGGCGGACCACTTGTCATGATTGGAGGAGGAGGGGAGGCCACATGACGACCTTGAGATCAATGATTTATTTCCCGACGAGCAACTCCTAGCCATTTCATTGACTGGGATGCCATGGTTTTCCGATTTAGCCAATTATCTTGTGAGTGGCATTGTACCAAATGAGTTCTCTTCAAACCAATGTAAGAAGCTCAAATGGGATTACCTTGACTATTATTGGGATGAGCCGTATCTTTTTCGGATATTTGCCGATGGGGTGATCCACGATGTGTGCCGGAGGAAGAACAAATGGGAATTCTTGAGTCTTTACACTCTTTACCGTTTGGTGTTCACCATGGTAGAGCTACAACGGCTACAAAAGTGTTGGGTTGTGGATTCTATTGGCCTACCCTCTACAAGGACGCTAGTGATCTAGTCAAGCATTGTGATGAATATCACATGGCCGATGGGATTTATAAGAATAATGATATGCCCCTCATCACCATCTTGGAAATTGATATCTTTGATGTTTGGGGCATTGATTTCATGAGACCGTTCGTGAGCTCTTGTGGGAACACTTACATTTTGGTAGTTGTGGACTATGTGTCAAAATGGGTTGAAGCCATCACTTTACCCAAAAATGAAGCTCGAAGTGTGGTGGTATTCTTGAAAAAGAACATCTTCACAAGGTTTGGTACTCCAAGGACCATTATTAGTGATGGGGGTTCGTATTTTTGCAACTGAGCTTTTGATACCTTACTCACCAAGTATGGTATCACTCATAAAGTATCGATCCCATAACATCCTCAAGCAAGCGGACAAGTTGAAGTCTCCAACCGAGAGATCAAGAGTATTATGTCAAAGACCGTGAATACCAAGTGGACGGATTGGTCAAGAAAACTTGATGGTGCTCATTGGGCTTATAGGACGACTTACAAGATGTTGATTTGGATGTCTCCATATCGATTGGTGTTTGGGAAGGCATGCCATCTTCCGGTAGAACTTTAGCATAATTCCATGTGGGCTTTGAAAAAGTTGAACCTTGAATGGGATGTTGCCGCAAACTTAACGGTGGCACACCTTGAATGAGCTTGATGAATTTCGGTATCATGCCTGCATAAGTTCTTCCCTTTACAAGGAGAAGATGAAATACCTCCATGACAAGTACATCCACAACAAGGATTTTAAGAAGGTGATCTTGTTCTATTGTTCAATTCCTGGTTATGGATGTTTCCGGGCAAGTTGAAGTCAAAATGGAGTGGCCCCTTTGAAGTGGTTAATGTAACTCCCTTTGGTGCTCTAGGTTTGAAAACTAAGAATGATAAGGTGTTTAGAATCAATGGAAATTGGGTTAAACATTATCTTGGCAAGGTTGATGATGGCCACATTATGGTCGTTCTTCATTTCAAGTGATTGGTAATCTGCCGCGACATTAAATCAGGCGCTTCTTGGGCGGCAACCCATGTGTCTTTTTCTTTTTCTTGGTTTTATTCTTTAGATTAGATAGGCTTTATTTTGTGCTAACTAGTTTTGAAGTGTATGCAGAAATGGGTCTGGATTGCAGGGACTATGCAAGAAAAATTGGCTAAGTGTCACAAAAGTGCGGACCAGACCAGAATTATGCGGACTGCACAATCACTCTGTGGCCGCACAATTCACGTGCGGTCGCACATCTGAAAGACCAAAAGTGCACTCTGTAAAGTTTGGCCTGTCAAAGTTCATTAACAAAGTGCGACCGCACATAAAATTGTAAAGTCAACACAAATTTTGCGGGCGCACTCACTTTTGTGTGGACCGCAACAATTATTCAAAGTACAGGTAAGGAGTGCGGAATGCACTCAAAATTGTGCGGCCTCACTCAGGTAAATCTGAGCCTGCCTGGGTGTCACAACCCGAAATTCCCATCTTCTTGGGTCGTGATGGTGCCTACTCGTGGAAGCTAGGCAAGCCACACATTTAGAATCCATAATACTTTTGTTTTAAATCCACTTTTAACAATTAAATTAATAGGAGATAAATAACTAAACAACGGCGGAATTTACAATTTAGCAGAAGACTTAAACGAAGTAAACCAAAATAACGAGGTAAATCCACATATGCCTCTACCCAAGACTGGTGTCACAACATTCATGGACTATCTAAGATTTACTACGTACAACTGTCTGAAACAAGAAAGAAAGTTTGTCTCGGGTACAAAAGGAAACAAATCATAAATAAAGATAGAGGAGATGTCGGGCCTGCGGATGTTTGCAGGACTACCTCGGAAATCTTGTGGACTGAAGTTTAGCTCCCGAACTACTGCTGCATACCGTATGCTGCTCCGGTACCTGGATCTATGCAAAAGATCACAAAGTGTAGTATCAGCACAATCGACCCCATGTGCTGGTAAGTGTCTGGCCTAACCTCGGCAAGGTAGTGACGAGGCTAGCACCAGACTCCAGATAAACCTGTGCAGTTATATAATATATTGCAGAAAAATAAAAAGTAATGAGCAGTTAAAAAAGGAAGGGGTACTTGCTTCAGGGAAACAGTTCAACTTAACAAAAACTGAATAAATATGAAGGAACAACACAATATCTAAACCAATATGATAACACTACTGTTGCGGCGCGCAACTCGATCCGTACATATAAATATAACTATTGCAGCGTGCAATCCGATCCAATAAATACAATATATATCAGTTGCGGCGTGCAACCCAATCCAATATAATATCTGTTGCGGCGTGCAACCCGATCCAATATAATATATGTTGCGGCGTGCAACCCGACCCATATAATATATATATATATATATATATATATATATATATATATATATATATATATATATATATATATATATATGTGTGTGTGTATGTTGCGGCGTGCAACCCGATCCATATATGTATATATTAATAAAAATGTTGCGGCGCAACCCATTCCATATATGTATACATTAATAAAAATGTTGCGGCACAACCCGTTCAATTTATATAGCTTACAGTAATCATAAAATACTCTATCTCGGCAAGGGAACTCAACAGTACAAGTATATTCATCCCGGCAAGGGCGAACCAGCTATAACCAATCTCAATTCAACTTTTATCATTTCTATTATCACCATTTCTAACTCATAATTAACTTCCACGAAAATAAGCTAAGCCTTTGCTCAATATCACAGGTCTACTCACTATTTCAACCATAGTATTATTCAAGAATACAACAAATGTCAATTTAAGATTTACGGTCATGCTCGACACCGATGTATAGATACTCGTCACCATGCCTATACGCCTTACTCCGTAAGAAACATATAGCAAATATGACTCAACTCCTAATCCCTAAAGCTACGGTTAAACCGAACACTTACCTCGAACTTCCACGGCCAACCCAATCCTCAACAACCGCCTTTCCTTTCGAATTTGGATCCAAATCAATCGTATTTATACAATAATGACTTCAATACATCAATAAATTCTAAACAATACGAACCCAATGCCTAATTATAGATTTTCCATCATTTTTTCCAAAAACTCCCCGGGCCTGCTTGGTCAAAACACGAGGGTCTTACCAAAATCAAATCACCCATTCACCCACGAGCCCGAGTATATAATTTGTTTTCAAATTCGACCCCAAAACGAGGTCTAAATCAAGAAAAATCAAAAAACCCTAACTCTACCCTATTCTCAAATTTCTACCCTTAATTACATGTTTTAGGCCTAGGATTTCAATAGATGTTGATGAAAATGAAAGAAAACGAGTTGGAGATTACTTACCCAAGAAGTTATGGAGAGAAAATGCTTCATAAATCGCCCTAATGCTTTGGAGAAGAAGAAACTTTGGAAATTTTGTAAAAAAAACCCGTAAGGGTTCTGTTTTGGGTTTTAAAAATTACTGGGCAAAAATACTCATCGCGTTCGCGACAGGCTTGTCGCGTTCGCGATGAGTCAAGCTTAACAGGCCTTCGCGTTCGCGGGGAACAATCTACCCAAGCCCTCGCGTTCACAACCAAGTGACCGCGTTCGCGTAGCTTTAGCACCCCACCCCCTGCCTTGGCTTACATTTGCCTTCGCATTCGCGAAGGTATAGCCCCCGTTGCCTTGCGTTCGCGACCTGGTCAACGCATTCGTGTAGAAGGAAATCTCCTAATTTTACTCATCGTGTTCGCGAGGGTTCTCCCACGTATGCGAAGAAGACCATACCAGAACTGGAACCTGCAATTTTCATAAGTCCAAAACCACTCTGAAACAATCTCGAGCCCTCGGGGCTCCTAGCCAAGCATATGCACTGACTCAACATCATCATATGAACTTATCTGTGCGATCAAATCTCCTCAATAACCTCAAAAACAAGGAATCAATCCTCAAAATCATGAATTTTTCCAAAACTTCATCGAGTTTCAATTTTTAGAACTTTAAGTCTGAAACACGTCAAACGACGTCCGATTTTAACCAAACTTTACAAGTACTTAAAACGTATATAAGACTTGTACAGGGTGACAGAACCAAAATACAGGCCCGATACCAACACGTTCTAATCAAATATCATTTCAATTTTCCTTAAAAATTTTAGAAAAATAATTTCTTTTAAAAATTTATTTCTCGGGCTCGGGACCTCAGAATTCGATTTCGGGAATATGCCCGAGTCCCATATTTTCATACGGATCCTCTGAGACTGTCAAATCACGGGTTCGGGTCCGTTACCCAAAAATTTGACCAAAGTCAAATTTATTTCTTTTAATATCAAAACTTAACATTTTTCACATGATTTCATATTTAAGCTTTCCGACTACGCGCCTGGACTGCGCATGCAAATTGAGGCGACTCTAAATGAGGTTTTTAAGGCCTCAGAAGCACATAATTCATTTAAAATAGGTGATGACCCAAAGGGACAGAAGAAAGAAGTACTTGAGTCGGGGAAAAGATGAGGACAACGGCTCCGCATATCAGACTCGGATTCTCAGGTCGATGCCTCAGGAGGCTGACCTGTCCACTGACCATGAACAGAAGGGAAACTCTTAGATCTCAACTGGCGAATCTACCGGTCTATAATAGCTACCGGCTCCTCCTCATAAGGCAAGTCCTTGTCCAACTGGACAGTGCTGAAATCTGACACATGGGCTGGATCACCGTGATACCTCCGAAGCATGGACACATGAAAAACTGGATGTACGACTGATAAGCTCGGAGGCAAAGCAAATCTATAAGCCACCTCTCCCACTCTATCAAGAATCTCAAACGGACCAATGAACCTAGGGCTAAGCTTGCCCTTCTTCCCAAACCTCATCACGCCCTTCATAGGCGACACTCAGAGCAATACCCACTCACCAACCATAAAAGCCACATCTTGAACCTTGCGGTCTGCATAGCTCTTTTTCCTAGACTGAGCTGAACGAATCATATCCTGAATGATCTTGACCTTGTTCAAGGCCTCCTGAACCAGATCCGTACCCAAAAACCGAGCCTCTCCCGGCTCAAACCATCCAACCGGAGACCGACACTGCCTACCATATAAAGCCTCACAAGGAGTCATATGGATGCTCAAGTTATAGCTGTTGTTGTAGGAAAACTCTGCTAAGGGAAAAAATTGATCCCACGAACCTCCAAAGTCAATAACTCAAGCTCGGAGCATATCCTCCAAAATTTGAATAGTCCGCTCGGACTAAACATCCGTCTGGGATGAAATGTTATGCTCAACTCAACCCGTGTGCCCAACTCTCGCTAAATTGCTCTCCAGAAGCGCGAGGTAAACTGCGTACCCCGGTCTGAAATGATAGATACAGGCACCCCATGAAGGCGAACAATCTCCCGGATATAGATCTTAGCTAACCTCTCAGAAGAATAGGAGTCTGCCACAAGAATGAAATGCGCTGACTTGGTCGGCCTATCAACAATGACCCGAACTGCATTGAACTTCTTCCGAGTCAGCAAAAGTCCAGTAACGAAGTCCATAGTGATCCGCTCCCACTTCCACTCGAGAAGCTCAATCCTCTGAAATAAACCACCAGGCCTTTGATGCTTGTACTTAACCTGCTGATAATTCAAACAACGAGCCACATACGCTACGATATCCTTCTTCATTCTACGCCACCAATAATGTTGCCACAAATTCGGATACATCTTTGCGGCCCCTGGATAAATAGAGTACCAGAAGCTATGGGCCTTCTCCAAAATCAACTCTCAAAGCCCATCCACATTAGGCACACATACTTGACCCTGCAACCTCAAAGCTCCATCATCATCTAAGGTAACATGACTGGCACCTCCGCGCTGCACCGTGTCTCTAAGGACACACAAATGGGGATCCTTATACTACCGATTACGGATACGCTCCAATAATGAAGAACGAGCGACCGTGCAAGCTAACACATGACTGGGCTCTGAAACATCCAGTCTCATAAACTGATTGGCTAAATCCTAAACATCCAAAGCAAGCAGCCTCTCACCGACCGGAATATATGCAAGACTGCCCATATTGGCTGACTTCTTACTCAAAGTATCAGCCGCCACATTGGCCTTCCCCAGATGATATAGAATGGTGATAGCATAATCCTTCAACAACTCCAACCACCTCATCTGCCTCAAATTCAACTCTTTTTGCTTGAACAAGTACTGAAGACTCTTGTGATCCGTGAACACCTCATATGCCACGCCATATAGATAATGCCTCCAAATCTTCAATGCGTGAACTATGGCTGCCAACTCTAAGTCATGAAACGGATAGTTCTTCTCATGAATCTTTAACTGCCTCGAAGCATAGGCAATGACTTTGCCATACTGCATCAACACTACTCCAAGCCCGACACGGGATGCATCACAATAGACTATATAAGGCCATGTACCTGTGGGTAAAACCAACACAGGTGCCGTAGTCAGAGCTATCTTGAGCTTCTGAAAGCTCGCCTCACACTCATCCGACCATCTGAACTGGGCACCCTTCTGGGTCAATCTGGTCATCAGGGCTACGATAGATGAAAACCCCTCCACAAACCATCGATAGTAGCCTGCCAACTCCAAAAAACTCCAAATATCTGTAGTTGATGCTGGTCTAGGCCAGTTCTTGACTGCCTCAATCTTCTTTGGGTCCATATGAATACCCTCTGCTGATATAACGTGACCCAAAAATGCAATTGAACCCAACCAGAATTCACAGTTGGAGAACTTTGCATATAACTGACTATCCCTCAGAGTCTGAAGAAACACTCTAAGGTGCTGCTCGTGCTCCTCCTGGCTGGGGGAATATATTAATATATCATCAATGAAAACTATCACGAATGAGTCCAAATAAGGATTGAACACTCGGTTCATCAAGTCCATGAAAGCTGCTTGGGCATTTGTCAATCCGAATGACATAACCAAATAATGCCTGTACCGAGTGCGAAAAGTTGTCTTAGGGACATCGGATACCCTAATCCTCAACTGATGGTAGCCAGATCACAAGTCAATCTTGGAAAATACTCTGGCACCCTGAAGCTGGTCGAACAAATCATCAATCCTCGACAGTGGATACTTATTCTTGATCGTTACCTTATTCAATTGCCGGTAATCAATACACATTCTCATTGACCAATCATTTTTCTTGAAAAATAACACCGGCGCACCCCAAGGTGAAGCACTGGGTCTAATGAAACCCTTCTCAAGAAAATCCTGCAACTGTTCCTTCAACTCCTTCAGCTCAGGCGACGCCATATGATACGGGGGGATAGAAATAGGTTGAGTGCCCGAAACTAGATCAATGTAGAAGTCAATATCCCTGTCGGGTAGCATACCCGACAGGTCTGAAGGAAAAACATCAGGGAAATCACAAATAACAGGCACAGAATCAATAGAGGGAACCTCAGCACTGGAATCCCGAACATAGTCTAAATAGGCCAAACACCCCTTCTCGACCATTCTCTAAGCCTTCACATATGATATAACATTGTGGGTAGAATGACCAGGAGTCCCTCTCCACTCTAAACAAGGAATACCCGGTAAAGCTATGGTCATAGTCTTGGCATGACAGTCCAAGATCGCGTGATAGGGTGATAAACAGTCCATCCCCAATATAGTATCAAAGTCAACCATGTCTAAAAGCAACAAATCTACACGAGTCTCCAGACCCCCAATCACCACAACACAAGAACAATAGACTCGATCAACCACGATAGAATCACCCACTGGTGTAGACACATAAACAGGAATACCCAAGGCATCACTAGGCATGACCAAGTACGGGGCAAAAAATGATGACACATACGAATACGTAGACCTCGGATCAAACAACACTGAAGCATCTCTATCACAAACCAAAACTGTACCTGTAATAACCGCATATGAAGCCTCTGCCTCGGGCCCGGCCTGAAGGGCATAACATCGGGGCTGGGCCCCACCACTCTGATCTACCTCTATGGGGCGGCCTGCAGCTGGATGGCCTCCACATCTGGCGGTCTGAGCTCCACCTCTATGACCTTTACCTCCACCTCTAGCACCTCTACTCCCGCCTCTAGCTGGCTGGGCGGCCTATGGAACATCTGGTGCCTGAATCATAGAACGTGGACCCTGCTGCTACGACTGAGTACCCCCTAACCTCGGACAAGACCTCTTGATGTGACCATACTCACCACACTCATAACATCTACCCGAATGCTGCGGCTGAGGAAACTGAGGCTAACCCTGGCAGCCTGAATGACCACCCTGGAAGCTCTAGAGCGGCGGTGCACTTATAGGAGCTGATACACTCACTGTAGGACTGCTGATTAGAATACTCCTCGAGAAAACCACGGCCACCTGATGCACCATGAGAAACCTGGAGCGCCGACTGGAAGGGCCTAGGAGGATGACCCCTATCATACAAATCTCTGCCTCCAAACGAGGCACCACTGAATCTGCCTGACTGACAGGGTCTCTTGTCTGACCTGTGACCACCCTCCTACGATAATACCATCTCAACCCTCCAGGCCACATTGGCCGCCTCCTGAAAAGATATCTCACTCCTAGCCTCTCTAACCATCTGGAGACGAATATGCTGAATGAGTCCATCAATAAATTGTCTCACTCTCTCCCTCTCAATGGGAAGTATAATAAGAGCATGGCGAGCCAAATCAATAAACCTGGTCTCGTACTGGGTGGCTGTCATGGATCCCTGTAGAAGATGCTCGAATTGCCTCTGATAGGCCTCTCGCTAAGTAATAGGGAGAAACTTCTCCAGAAATAGCTGTGTGAACTAACCCCAAGTCAAGGCACGCGATCCTGCTGGTCTAGCTAAACAATAATACCTCCACCAAGTCTTGGCAGATCCAGACAAGCGAAATGTAGCGAAATCAACCCCATTGGTCTCAACAATACCCATGTTCCGAAGAACCTCGTGGCAATTGTCCAAATAATCCTGAGGATCCTCGGTAGATGCACCGCTAAAGGTAGTAGTGAAAAGCTTGGTGAACCTATCCAATCTCCATAAAGAATCAACAGACATAGCTGCTCCATCACCGGCCTAGGCTACCACACCTGGTTGAGCCGATCCAACTGGCTGAACTGCTAGAGTCTAAATCGGTGGAGCTACCTGCTCCGGAGTACGAGTAGCAGGAGTCTGGGCTCCTCCTCCAGTCTGAGAAGTGGCTGGTGCTACAGGAAGCAAGCCTGCTCGGGTGACACTCTCCATAAGGCCCACCAAGCGGACCAGATCATCCTGAAGAATTGGGGTAGAAATAAACCCCTCTAGGACCTGAGATGGGCCTACCGGAACTACTGGGGCTAGGGCCAGAACCTCCTCGTCAAAGTCAACCTGAGGCTCCGCCACTGGTGCTGTTGCTCGGGGCTGAGTTCTGCCCCTACCTCGGACTCTAGCATGGCCTCGTCCTTGCCCTCTACCCTAGTAGGAGCTTCCTGGGGCTCGAATTGCTGATTGGTAGATGAGGAAGCGCGTGTTATCTCCATTTGTGAAAGAACAGAGTAGGAATTCAATTAGCATTGAGAAACCAAACCGCACGACAGGAAAGAAAAAATGTGAAACTTTTCCTAACTCTGTATCCTCTAGGGGATAAATACAGATGTCTCCGTATCGATCCCTTAGACGCTACTAAGATTGTCTGTGAGTTATGAGACCCGTATAACCTAGAGCTGTGATACCAACTTGTCACGACCCAGAATTTCCACCTTCGGGGGTCGTGATGGCGCCTACTCATGGAAGCTAGGCAAGCCACACATTTAGAATCCATAATACTTTTGTTTTAAATCCATGTTTACCAATTAAATTAATAGGATATAATTAACTAAACAACGGCGAAATTTACAATTTAGCGGAAGACTTAAATGAAGTAAACCAAAATAACAAGGAAAATCCACATATGCCTCTACCCAAGACTAGTGTCACAACATTCACGTATATCTAAGATTTACTACATATAACTGTCTGAAACAAGAAATAAAGTCTATCTCGGGTACATAAGGAAACAGATCATAAATAAAAATAAAGGAGATGTCGGGCCTGCGGACGTTTGTAGGACTACCTCGGAAATCTCGTGGACTGAAGACTAGCTCTCGAACTACTGCTGCGCACTGTATGCTGCTCCGGAACCTGGATTTGTGCAAAAGAGCACAAAGTGTAGTATCAGCACAACCGACCCTATGTGCTTGTAAGTGTCTGGCCTAACCCCGACGAGGTAGTGACGAGGCTAGCACCAGACTCCAAATAAACCCGTGCAGTTATATAATATATTGTAGAAAAATAAACAAGTAATGAGCAGTTAAAAAAGGAGGGGGTACAGGCCTCGGGGAAACAGTTCAACTTAAAAGAAACTAAATAAATATAAAGGAACAACACAATGTCTAAAACAATATGATAACACTACTGTTGTGGCGCACAACCCGATCCGTACATATAAATATAACTGTTGCGGCATGCAAACCGATCCAATAAATACAATATATATCTGTTGTGGCGTGCAACTCGATCCAATATAATATTTGTTGCGGTGTGCAACCCGATCCAATATAATATGTGTTGCGGCGTGCAACCCTACCCAATATATATATATATATATATATATATATATATATAT
>MU777578.1:112701-171715 GCA_026770625.1 Nicotiana glauca
TTATATAGCTTACAGTAATCATAAAATACTCTATCCCGGCAAGGGAACTCAACAATACAAGTATATTCATCCCGGCAAGGGCGAACCAGCTATAACCAATCTCAATTCAACTTTTATCATTTCTATTATCACTATTTCTAACTCATAATTAACTTCCACGAAAATAAGCTAAGCCTTTGCTCAATATCACAGGTCTATTCACTATTTCAACCATAGTATTGTTCAAGAATACAACAAATGTCAATTTAAGACTCATGGTCATGCTCGACACTGACGTATAAATACTCATCACCATGCCTAAATGCCTTACTCCACAAGAAACACATAGCAAATATGACTCAACTCCTAATCCCTCAGGCTACGGTTAGACCGAACACTTACCTCGAACTTCCACGGCCAACTCAATCCTCAACAACCACTTTCCTTTCGAATTCGGCTCCAAATCAATCGTATCTATACAATAATGACTTCAATACATCAATAAATGCTAAACAATATGAACCCAATGCCTAATTATAGCTTTTTCATCATTTTTCCCAAAAACTCAAAATCGACCCAGGGCCTGCTTGGGCAAAACATGAGGGTCTGACCAAAATCAAATCACCCATTCACCTACGAGCCCGAATATATAATTTGTTTTCAAATTTGACCCCAAAACGAGGTCTAAATCAAGAAAAATCAAAAGGCCCTAACTCTACCCAATTCTCTAATTTTTACCCTTAATTACATGTTTTAGGCCTTGGATTTCAATAGATGTTGATGAAAATGGAAGAAAACGAGTTGGAGATTACTTACCCAAGAAGTTATCGAGAGAAAATGCTTCACAAATTAACCTAATTCTTTGGAGAAGAAGAAACTTTGGAAATTTTGTAAAAATCCCGTAAGGGTTCTGTTTTGGGTTTTTAAAAATCACTGGGAAAAAATACTCATCGCGTTCACGATGAGTCAAGCTTAACAGGCCTTCACGTTCACGAAAAGCACTTCGTGTACGCGGGGAACAATCTTCCCGGGCTCTCACGTTCGCTACCAAGTGACCAAGTTCGCGTAGCTTTAGCACCCCACCCCCTGCCCAGACCCACATTTGCCTTCGCGTTCACGAAGCCAGGGATGCGTTCGCGAAGGTATATCCCCCGCTTCCTCACGTTCGCGACCTGGTCAATGCGTTCGTGTAGAAAGAAATCTCCTTCAGCGAATTTTACTCATCGCGTTCGCGAGGGTTCTCCCCCGAACGCGAAGAAGACCATACCAGAACTGGAACCTACAATTTTCGTAAGTCCAAAACCACTCTGAAATACCTCGAAAACACTCTCAAGCCCTCGGGGCTCCTAACCAAGCACATGCACGGACTCAATATCATCATATGAACTTATCTGTGTGATCAAATCGCCTCAATAACCTCAAAAACAAGGAATCAAACCTCAAAATCATGAATTTTCCCAAAACTGCATCGAGTTTCAATTTTTAGAACTTTAAGTCCGAAATACGTCAAATGACGTCCGATTTTAACCAAACTTTACAAGAAGTACTTAAAACATATATAAGACCAACACGTTCTAATCAAATATCATTTCAATTTTCCTTAAAAATTTAAGAAAAGCAATTTCTTTTAAAAATACATTTCTCGGGCTCGGGACCTCAGAATTCGATTTTGGGCATATCAGACCCTCCGGGACCGTCAAATCACAGGTTCGGGTCCGTTTACCCAAAATATTGACCAAAGTCAAATTTATTCATTTTAATATCAAAACTTAGCATTTTTCATAGGATTTCATATTTAAGCTTTCCGGCTACGCGCCCGGACTGCGCATGCAAATCGATGTGACTCTAAATGAGGTTTTCAAGGCCTCGGAAGCATAGAATTCATTTAAAACAGGTGATGACCCTTTGGGTCGTCACACTAGGTCAACCTTTAAATAGGGCTTTTCATTACATTTTACACTCTCTAAACTCTCAAGCCCTAAGCTAGCACAGTGTATATCATAATTGTTCTCAAACTTCAAGCATTTCATCCATGTAGATTCTCACCTACATCCTTCTTTATTGGTATGTTCATTACATATTTTGATTTTTCATCTTTTCTTAGTTTTGTTCTCCTGTCTAGGGTTATTTTCATTCCTTAAAGTGTCAATAGCTAGTCATGTTTGCTTAGAACCATGTGGGTAGTGTCTTAAATGTTAATTGGGGCCTGGGTAAATAGATAATCATGCTTAATTGCTAGATCCATGTCTAATTCTTGAAAAACTTGTATGAATCGTAAGGTAGTGTCGCGTTATTTCAAATTGTGCGGCCGCACACATTTTTGTACGGTCCACAGTCCTTTAACTTGGGGCATCTGTGTTCTTAAGTTGTATGGACCACACTCAAAAATATGCAGTCCGCAGTGAAATTTTGCAGTCCGCAGCAAAACTGTGCGGTCCGCACTGATGAATATTAGAGAACTAGTATTCTGAACCTGGGGTTGTGCGGCCGCATCAAAATTGTATGGTCCGTACTTTTGATTGTGCGTGCGCACTCATTTTTGTGTGGTCCGCACTTTGGTTGTCTGCGGCTGCACTCACCTTTATGCGGTCCGCACTACCTCTCCTGAGACTGCTTTACTGCAACTTTCTAGCATGTTTTTGTATATTTTAGGAGTTTCAAGTCTAATTGATTCCTATTACTTATGTGTTGCAGAAACTGGTTAGATCAAGGGGCAGAGGTGATATTTAAAAGGGAGGGCAGAACATTCCCGAGGCCATGGTCGAGGCAAGAGTAACCTACCATTTTCCATCCAAAGGCCATAAGCAAGAAAGCTACCACCAACAGAGTTTCTGAACCCTATGAGACCAGTGAGTATCTCCCATCTGGGGAAGCTTCTGAGGGTAACTCCGTGCAAGCACAGCCCGAAGCCCAATCACAACAAATCCCGAGTAGATTCCACTTGGTTGATGAGTCATCCTCCGCTGCCAGTGTTCTAAAGGTTCGGAAGAGGGTAGTCAAGATTTTGAGCCATCTTCCTCACATGCCCTGGCTGCTCCAATCAATTTAGATAATGATGATGATGTACCAGATGATGATAGAGGGGGAGACACTATAGTGGGTGGTTTAGAGAGATCAAGGAGGAGAGAGCTATGGGAAGATAGATTCATCAGTGCTAATGCATTTGCCAAATTTGGAGAATGGTGGCCGTAGAGGTCGCTCACTTTTGAGTGACAATTCTTGATGAAGGATTTAAACAAGCACAACCCAATGTCCTTAGACAATTCCAGGAGCGAAAATGTTGGAAATGATTCACCCACAGTGTCTTAGATGAAAATGAGCACTTGGTCAAAGAATTCTATGAAAATGTAGCTCACATCAAAAAGGGTATCAAGGTGACAAAAGTGCAAAAACTGAAAATCCGATTTGATCCTGTGCATTGAACTCATATGTGGGGTTTGAAGAAGTGGAGGAAGTGTAATACTTGGAAAAGCTAGCTATGGGTAATGTAGCTCGCCCGTGGCTAGATGAGATTCTAGCAATTCGAGGATCAACATCGATGTGGCTCACAACAGGTGTTCCCATAGTCAGGGCCACCCTAAACTTTGAAGCAAAAGGGTGGCAGACATTCGTATGCAGCCATATTGATATCTTCCTTAATGAGAACAACCTCCCACTTCCCCGTGCAGTCCTGGTGGCTTCAATTATGGATGGTTACCTGATCAATGTGGGTGCTATCATGTCCATCAACATCACTCTTGTTGTCCAGAAAGGTGAAAGATCCTACCCGTTCCCGAAATTCCTTACAGAATACTTCAAAGATCAAAAGGTGGAGCCAAGTCAATATGATATAGAAGTTAAGGCCAAGAAGCCCTTCTCATGGTACCACCTACAGGGTAGTGACAACTCGAAGTTCAAGGGTAAGGAAACTACCTCCGATGGCCAATCTGAGGAGCCAACGGTAGTAGTTACTGACACAGCTACCATGCCTTCCACATCAGCCGGTCCTTCCATCGGTATAACAGCCATGTCACCTTCATCTTCTAGACCACCAACTTTATTATCAGTGCCATTATCAATGCCAACTTCATCTACTTATCCACATAATATGCTGCAAGTCTCCTAGAAATTGGCGAGTCTCAACAACTGGATGCAGGCAGCTACTTCAAAGATGTTTGACATATCCGGTGCTGTTGTAGCACAATCAGCAGCCAAGCAGAGTCACAAGTACCTCTGCCAGTGGAGGAAATATTGAATACGATTCTGGACAACCAGAAGAATATCATGGCTACAGTGGTGGCACACTGGAAAGCTATTGAGGATTTGGGCAAACAGGTCAAGAGGATGCGGAAGTCTCAAGCATCGAGTGGTCACTGGACAAGCTGAGAAAAGAGGTCGACAAGATTTCTTCTGCTGGAGATTTACCATTAGAACCACTTATGGAACCTTCAGCCCTGGCAGCACCAGCAGTTCCTGAGGCACCAGAGGCAATAACCGACCAGTCTAAGGAGCTGGAGGCGACTGCCTACACCGCTGAGCAGATGCTCCAGATGCTCAGCAACCTTGTTGTCCCTCAGCCAAGAGATGATGACATATATCTAGAGGAGATAGAGGGTGATGCGTATCCCATGCAGACTGAGACCATATAGGGAGTTCTCTTAAATATCTACCCCTGTATGTTCTTATTTTTGTTAGGCATTGGGGACAATGCTTATTTTTATTCCGGGGGGTGGTTTATTTTGATTGATTGACATTGATATTTGTCCTGTAATAACTCTTATACTATTTTTATTTTATCTTTATTTTACCTTTGCTATGTATATATTATTACATGTAGTTTGATGTATATATTCAGCTTCCCTTATGTATATTCATTTTACTTCAGTTTGTATATTCATTTGTCTCGCTCTCCGTAGTTTATTTCATAGCTTCTTTAGCTTGTATTTCTTAGTAGCATAACTTCTTATTTACCTTAGTAGATTCTTTTTGATTTGTTATCTTCTTCTTACATTTGAGTGAACAATAAGCCTTTGATTTTCTTAATGTCACAGTTCTTTCCAAAGGTGGATTTTGTGTGAACCGGTTGGCTCTTCCCGATGATGGATGGCGTGACAACCTTCTTAAGGGATTGAGTCCGTTTTTTTTATGTTTTGGAAAATATAGTAGTAATGAATAAATGGGGGCTCAAGCATGCTTCACTTGGTCCCAACACATTTACCTATGACCTTATGGTTAAAAACAAAGTTGTTGGTAGAAAATAGCTCTAATTGTGACCTTTGGACTCTTGTGTTGACTTAAGCAGTCATTGAGTGGTTCAATCCAACCATTTGTGATTCTCAATCTTAACTAGGATTGTTGTGGGCACTCGACTCCATTCTCTTTAGCAATCCAAAAGTGTGAGAGGTGAGGTATTGAATTTCAAGTCCAAGTACCTGTGCTAATAGTCTAGAACTTGCTCCGAATATTTTTCTAGGCGAAATTCTAAGTGTAGCTTGGCTTGAGAGATAAATGTAGGCTCTCCTTCATCCGATTTGAAGTTTGAAATCTTCCATAGCCTACCAATGTGATATCCCTAGCGAACCCATTTGATCCTAAGCCCTTGTTCTTCCAATAACCATGTTACAAGACTTTATCCATTTTGTAATGACTCTCTCCTTGCACCTAATCATTCCTTAGGATTCTTGAGAAAAAATTGGCAAAAATATAAGTTTAGGGGAGAGATGAGGAGTTTGAAAGTGATAAAAGGTACAAAGAAGAGAAATAAATAAAGAAAAGGGAAGGCAAAGAAAATAAAGAAAGAACAAAAAGAAAAATGCCAAAAATAAAGTGACTAAGGTAGAAAGTTGAAGGGATTCAAAGAAAACAATGATGAAAGGCATGGAGTAAATAAAAAAAGGAGAAAAATGAATGTCATGACCAAGAAAGAGTGACATTACATCTCTTTAGTTCCCCCGAGGAAAAAGAAATTGACTCAAAGAGTCGACAAATTATGAGCCAAAAAGAGAAAACGGAGTGCTTAAGGAAAGACGAACCCATTCTATTCCATCAAATCCTACCTTGATCCAAAAAGCCTTCATTACATTCCGAAAAAATCCCTACATGATTTCAAGTTGAGTGAGCTTACATTAGTGGTGATTTACATGAGGGGCAAACTTATGGTACTTAGAGCCGGACTTATGACATTCTTTTGAGAGAGATGAACGAACTTTTCACAATCCTTGATTCGAGTGTTACATTCTAAAGTGAGACATGCTAATGGAGAGTAGAGGAAGAGGTTTTTGAGATCCACAATGACCTACATGAAAGAGCGAGCTTCCTTGATGACTAAAGTCAACTCTTGATGATCTAGTATCACATTAGAACTATTGTACTCAAAAAGTCAAATCATAGCATTTGTTGATAATTCATACATGTTATGGGTAATTGTTGGTCCCAATTGATGTGTGATTGATTCACCCTAGGCCAGTTGAAATATTCTTTTTTCTAGTGGAGGTGGGAATTGCCTTAATTTCTTGAGGACAAGAAAAAGCTTAAGTTTGGGGAGTTCATAAGTAGGGGTTTTGACCGCTTATTTGCTCTCTTTTACTTGTATTTTAGCTCAAAAATGCTTAAAGGTATTCCCGAAAACTAATGAAATATTCTTGCTTGTAGGATTGTTGCAATATGACCTAAGAAATAAAAATTAACTCATAAAGGAGTCAAAAGTGGACAAGGATGAAAATAAGGCAAAAGGCCCACAGTGCGGACCGCACAATATTGTGTGCGGACGCAAAACAAGAAAAGAGCCATGTCAGTTTTTCTTCAGAGTATGTGGATCGCAAAAATATTTTGCGGCCGCAGAAAGGGAGATTCAGAGAGTTTGTTTTGGGCAAGCTGAAGATATGCATACCGCACCCTAATTGTGCAGACGCACTCACAATTATGCAGTCCGTAGAAGAGAAGAATCAGAGAGTTTGGTTCAAGTCCAAAGTCAAGGAGTACGGACCACACTATAATTTTACGACTGCAGAAGCAAGAGTGTGGCCACACTCATAAATGTGCATTCCGCACAAGAAGAAGGAGTGCGACCGCAACCCAGAACTGTGCGGCCGCAGAGATGGAACTTGTAGAGCCAAGTCTATTTGTGCGGATTGCACACATTATTGTGCAGCCGCACAACCTCCGCATGGGCATTTTCGTCATATATTTTCAGCTTAGTATAAATAGAACTTTTCTTCAATTTTAGGTTAAGTTTTGTTTTGGGAGAGCACCTAAGGCGTTTTCTTTACTATTTTAAGTAATATTGTACTAGATTAGCTTCTAAACATTAGATTTTCTTTCCCTAATCAATTATTATGCATTCTATACTAATTTCTACTTTAATTTTTTAATTTTTCATGAGTAGCTAAATTTCTAGCTAGGGTTGTGGATGTTTGATTTAGGGCTTGTTTATGATTGAGTTAGTGATATTTAGCCTTGTTCATGCTTTTGATTCAAGAATTAATGGTTGCAAACATTGATTCATGCCTAATTGACTTAGTCTCTTCTTGAGAACGAGAGACTAAGTCTAGGAAAATTTGGCTAACAAGAAATTGAGGTTGACTCAAGAACTTGATAGCCCCAATTAAAGAGTCAAATCTAGAGATTGTAAGACCCGACTTGAGCATATGCTATTTGTTTTGTGCAATACCCATTTGAACTTGAGAAAGACAAATTGGGCAAAATCACTCAAACTACCGAGAGGTATAAAGTGGGTAATTGTGTGTGATTGCGATACTACAACACCGACTAATCAAACTTGCCCTAAGTTTAATACCCGTTAGGGAACCACCTAGGTGGAAGTCACGACCCTAGATTTTTTTATCATTTGAAAAACAACCAAGACCAAAAATATTTTCTTCTAGTATTAAAATTGCAATCAATAGCTTAAAGTAAAAGTAAAAACATCAAACAAGAATCTGGAAGTCTAATTTGAGGCACATCATACAATTACACTAAATATATACCTGGTTCTTCTTGGCTGCTTTGTCAAAGTTCTTATTGTACTGATCTTGCTTTAGGAGAGGGCAATCCTTCATGAAGTGTCCTGGCTTGCCACATTTATGACAAAGGTTATAATTTCTTGGCTTGCTAGAACTTCCCCTTTTTTGGAATGCCTCCATTCCTATGAACCATCTTCTGGAATCTTCTTGTCAAGTAAGCCATGTCCCCGTCTTCACTACTTAAGTCATTGTTGTTTGTCTTGAGGACCAAGTTCTTCTACCTCTTGGGCTCTCTTCATTCATTGTCCTTTTTATTCTTCATTTCATAAGTTTTCAAGTTTCTAACAAGCTCATCCATGGTTAGTGTCTGCAATTCCTTCACCTCTATAATGGCATTTACTTTGCTTTCCCAAGAACTGGATAGTACACTAAAGATTTTCCTGACAAGCTTGTTTCTCAGAATAATTTTACCAAGAGATTGAAGCTCATTGATGATAGAGGTAAATCGAGCATGCATATATTGGATGGATTCATCATCTTTCCTTCTGAAGAGCTCATATTTAGTTGTTAGCATATCGATCTTGGATTGCTTCACATGTGTTGTTCCCTCGTGAGCTGTCTGAAGAGCCTCCCAACTTTTTTTTTGATAATAGACATGCTGATATCCTATTATATTCATCAGGACCAGTGTCATATACAAGAATTTTCTTTGCACGAAAATTCTTTTCTATGGCCTTTTTATCAGCGTCGTTGAATTTCTTCCTCGTCTTGAGAATGACTACAGCTGGTTTGCCAAGGTTCTTGGTAGGGACAAAGGATCCATCATATATGACATCCGATAACTCAGAATCTTCAGCCATGATGAAGTCGTGAATCCTAGTTTTCTATCATCCATAATACTATCCATTGAACCTAGGTGGTCTGTAAGTAGACCGGCCTTCTTCGAAGTTTGGAAGAGCAGCCATGAGGATCCTTTCTAGGTGTTAATCTGATAGAAAGAACCTGCTCTGATACCAATTGATAGAATATGAGGGTCCACCAAACTCTATAGAGAACCAGGTTCTCTATCAGTTCCCCTAGAACACATGCACACAGCAGTAAATAAATGACAAAAGAAATTTTACGTGGAAAATTCCCAGCTCAACGTGATTTAAAATCACGACCTACCCTTGTAGGATTTCAACTTCACTAATGAGCAACTTTTAGATTACAACCTATGCAACCTAGAAATTAACCTTTTAATCCCTTTCTAACTTGTAATACTCTATTACAAGGCAATTTGTAATAATTCTAATACAAAGACTTTAACAACTTGACTAACTCTAGCCAAGACTCAAACACACACGGGTTTAAGATTTACAAAAGGGGTTCCTATAGAATGCTTATGAACAAGCTAAGTAGGAAATACAATTGAAAAACTATTACAAAGTTACAACTCAACTAAGTACATACAGTGACTTGATATGGGAACTGGTCCGTAGTTGTTTTGTTCTTTGTTCTTGAAGCACTTGAAACTTTCTTGCTAGATGGTCACATGAGTGAGCTTGAGTGAAATCTCTAAGTGTTCATGTAAATGTGTTTTACCTCCCTTTATGTTAATAATACATGTGTGACCTTACATACAATGATGTAAGCAAGGTAGGTGAAAAGCCTTCCACAAAAAGCTAACTGTTGCACTGTTCCTGTACTATAACGTGTGCAGGTAGCAACTTTACAGCTGGAGAGTTGACTTCCTACAGTCACCTCGGGAACTAGTAGGGACTTTTTCCCTCAGCTGTTCTTTCTACTTTGAAGATTTGAGCCATATCTCTAGTCGGAACCTTGTGATCTAAAGGTCTTTTAAATCTGTGACAGGTTCCTTATCTGGTTCTGGATAGTAAGTTTATTAGATCATCAAAACATAAAACAAAGTACTTATGACCAGGTTACTTGTAACCTATCGATTTCCCCATTTTTGATGATGACAAACTCATAATTGAAAATTCCATAAAGAGCCATATAGAACCAGACAACGAACCAGAAAGACCTTAAGTTCCCCCCTGACTTTACACATTCCCCCTTAATCTGTACCTGAACCTTAGTGAGTTTCCCCTGAATCTGTATTTCTCACCCTTCAGATTATTATTCAATTATTCTCTTTTATATGCTTTTTTTATTCAATTAAATCTTCCCCTTTTTGGCATAATAAAAAATACAGAACAAGTAAGCAACATAAAGAAGTCTAGCATGGTTAATGCATGCCACTTGTGTGCAAACAACATGATAGAAAACTGAGACAAAAGAGTAGTAGCATAAACAAAAAAAGGAAACTAATTGCATTAACCAAATTTGGACATTTACAGGTGGGAGAATAATCATTGTTATCATCCATAATTTAAAAACAAAACAATTACCAGAAACAAAAAAAATCACCAAAAACAACTAAGAAGGTGGACATTGGAAACTCGACACTGAGGGGACATCCTTTAGAGGACACTGGACGAAAGGGGCTTGGAAGAGGAAGCACGGGTTTGGAGGAAACAAACGATACGATCATTGGCGGACATTTGCTCATTGAGCAGTCTTTATTTTAGGTCCTTCACCTGTTTCCTAAGTTCATCATTCTCCTTTGTTAGGGGTGCAACCTCTAAGCTGTGAGAACCACTAGAATTAGATGCCTCTTATAACTGACTGAGCTGACTCTCAAGAATCGCATTCCTAGCCTTCAAGTTTCGGATCTCTGTTGTGGCACTATTTAGAGCATTTATCAGTTGAGAGATAGTGGAAGTGCTTCCAACTCCTCCGACCTTATCAATACACTCACACTCCTCAAGAGTGATTTTTGAAAAGGATTGCTTTTTAGTGCCCACTTTGGCCTATCCAAGAGGCACTTTTAAGAACTCAAAGACCTTTGTGAGAAGAAACCCATAAGGTAGCCTGGGGTTATCATCCTTAAGGTTTCCTACATTCTACATATGCTCAATTGTTATACCAGACAAATTGATGGTGGTAAAACTATCCAAGGCTTCCATAAGGAACAGGTCAGCTTTTGATGCAATAGATCTTCTCTCAGTGCGGGGAAGCAACACTTTGTTAACCATCTCAAAAAGCAACTGATATACTGGAAGGAGTGCCTTCTTATGCACATGTTCCCCATGCTGGATTGCCTTGTCCTTGACAATGGCATTTATGAAGTCTGATGTGCATGCACCCTGAACAGACGACAGTCCTTCAGCGGGAACACCTAGAATTTACCCCAATAAAGGAGAGTCCATCACTATGTCCACCCCATTTATCAACACAAAATTTTATCACCCTCTACTATGAAGAGGTTGGTATAAAAACTGTGTACCTCATTCTCATACACATTGGGAACATCATTTGTAAACAAATTACTACATTGTTGAAAATCACAAATTTCCACTACCTGTCTCATCCCAACAAGTTCTAGAATGTCAGAGGCAAATGTGCGGCCCCGAAGTACTTTCTTATTTCTCAACTTCCTTTTCTCAGAATTCAAAGACTCACCAACTTTTGTTTTCTTGATGGTACCAGGTTCCTCATTATCATCCATTTTGCTTTTTACTGACTTGCGAATAGACTTTCCCTTCTTTACTGACTTTTTAGCATATGTTCACCAGATTTTTCCACTTCTTCATCATCAGGCTTGTCACCACTCTCTTTCAATGTCTTGTCACCAGGATTTTCACCAACTTTTCACTGGAAGCAGCATCAACACTCTTGGAAGAACTTTCAGCATTTGAAGAAGTGTGTCTTATAGATTGAGAGTGAGAGTGTTTATACTTCGAGGACTTGTGGGTTAAGGAACTAGGTTCCTCTTATGCTTCCTCATCCACATTTACCACATGGACTAATTTTTCATTCACAACTTTTGCATCCTTTATCAGCCTTCTCTTTCTCTTACTCCTTAGACTTTTCTTGAGAGCAGACTCCAGAGCCTCTTTTATATGCAACCGCATAGTGGGTCACTTAGGTATTTGCTATGGAGTTGCAACTAGCTTACTCCTAGCCCTAATAAAACTAGAAATCACCAAATCATCTACGTCTTCTTCACTATCAGACTTCTTTTCAGACACCGCCATATTCAGAGGCTCAGCATAGAAGTGTGGAGAAGGAGTAGGGTCAACACTGACCTAGGGAGATGACCCCTGACCAGGATCCTCCACGAAGGGATCAGGTTCATCACTTAGGACCCAATACTGTCATATTGAGTCGATTATTCAAATTGAACGTGCTCCCCAGTCTTCTATGGTCTGAGGCTCTTCCCCCTAAGACTCAGACCCTCCTCCACCTTCCTCTACAACTACCCCTTCTGAAGCAATGAAGGGCGTATTTTCTATTCCCTCTTTTTTGTGGTTTCATGGAAATTTTAATAGAAAAAATAGGGATACATGTAGAATCGTAGCCTGTCATGGTTGCTTTTTAGTGCCCACTTCGGCCTGTCCTAGAGGCACTTTGAAGAACTCAAAGACCTTTGTGAGAAGAAACCCATAAGGTAGCCCAGGATTCCCATCCTTCAGGTTTGCCACCTTCTGCATATGCTCAATCATTATGCCAAGAAAATTGATGGTGGTGAAATTATCCAAGGCTTCCATAAGTAACATGTCAGCTTTGGATGCAATAGATCTTCTCTCAGCGCGGGGAAGCAACATTTTATTAACCATCTCAAAAAGCAACTGATATAGTGGAAGGAATGCCTTCTTATGCACATGTTCCCCATGCTGGATTGCCTTATCCTTGACAATGGCATTTATGAAGTTTGACGTGCAAGCACCCTAATCAGACGACATTCCTTCAACGGGAACAACTAGAATTAACCCCAATAAGGCAGAGTCCATCGCTATGTCCACCCCATTTATCAACATAAAAATTTGATCACCCTCTACTATGAAGAGGTCAATATAAAAACTATGTACCTCCTCCTCATAAACTTTGGGAACATCATTTATAAACAAATTAGTCCATTGTTGAAAAATCACAAATTTCCACTAACGGTCTCATCCCAGCAAGTTCTAGAATGTCAGAGGCAAATGTGCTGCCTTACCGTACTTTCTGATTTCACAACTTCCTTTTCTCAGAACTCAGAGATTCACCAACTTTTTCTTTCTCGATGGTACCAAGTTGCCCCTCATCATCCATTTTTCTTTTTTACTGACTTGCGAATAGACTTTCCTTTCTCCACTAAATTTTTATGTCTACGTTTACCAGAATTTTCCACTTCTTCATCATCATACTTGTCATCACTCTCTTTCACCGTCTTGTCACAAGAATTATTCACTAACTTTTCACTAGAAGCAGTATCAACACTCTTGGATGGGCTTTCAACATTTGTAGAAGTGTGTCACATAGATTAAGAGTGAGAGTGCTTCTACTTCGAGGAGTTGTGGGGTTAAGGAATTAGGTTCCTCTTCTGCTTCCTCATCCACATTTACCACATGGACCACTTTTTCATGCACACATTTTCCATCCTTTACCAACCTTCTCTTTCTCTTACTCCTTAGACTTTTCTTGAGAGCAGACTCCAGAGCCTCCTTTTACTGCAACCGTGTAGTGGGTATCTTGCGGATTGACTTTGGAGTTTCAACTGGCTTACTCCTAGCCCTAATAAAACTAGCAATCACCAAATCATCTGTGTCTTCTTCAATATCAGACTTCATTTCAGGAACCACCATATTCAGAGGCGCAGCATAGAAGTGAGGAGAAGAAGCAGGACCAACACTGACCTGGGGAGATGACCCCTGACTTGGATCCTTCACTGAGGGATCAGGTTCATCACATGGGACCCCAGTAGTGTCATCTTGAGTCAATTGTTCAAATGTAACAGTGCTCCCCAGTCTTCTATGGATTGAGGCTCTTCCCCTGAGACTCAGACCCTCCTCCACCTTCCTCTACAATAATCCCTTCTGAAGCAATGAAGAGCAAATTGTCTATTCCGTCCTTTTCTTGTGGTTTCATGGCAACTTCAACAGAAAGAGGAGTGGTGCATGTAGAATTGTAGTCTGTCATTTTATGACTAATCACTGGATTTTCACTAGAGTGCCCAACCATGGAGAGAGTTGATGTTTCCTGAACAAGGTTCCCTTGTTTACCTTCTTCACCCTGTTTACTTTGTTGGACCGGTGAGACTGGAGGAGGACAAGCATTCTCAAACCTGACATATAAGGAACATAATTGGAATGGGTAGGAGAGGGAGTAGACTGTGGAGGAGAGTCTACTTTATGGTTTGGACTAGTGATTGTGTTGGGGGAGGCATCTATCGCTGGAATGCTAACTGGTGTGGACTCAACGATAGTATTGTCGGGTATACTAGAGGTTGCTTGATTTTCAGACATGGTGAAATTCTACTCGAAGGGTTTGTGGATTGAGAAGAAAGAAGGCAAATAGGAGGTTTTGAATTTGGAAGTGAAGGGTTGTGATGTTGATTTATTTATGATATGGGACCGGTTCTGAAATGACGGCAAAATTTTGCTTGGGGAGTTGTATCATTCAAAAAAGGTGTGATGCTTTGGATGAAAATACACAACTTAAAGAGACTGTCACGCTGATGATGTGGGATTTTTTATGTCTATTTTAAATTGTGTATGAAAGAACAAAGAATCTACTAACCTGTATCAAGAAAACCAGGTTTCCTAACAGGTCTGGCAAGTGAGTTTAACCCATTTTTCTAGTATGCACTTCAGTAGTTGCTCTGTAGTCATCATGCATGTCTACCTGTAATGGTATATAGGTGAGTTAGACTTGGCCAGAAAACACTTCAGCTAACATTTACCTGTATATGACTTTCATAACCAATCATGACGAACCGGGTCCTCAGTTGGGTTTTATCATCCCTAGTGCAAGGCATTTTTTTCTCAGAATGTTTTCTTCTTAGGGCTTTGGTAAAGATGTCAGCAACTTGATCTTTAATAATCAAAGTATTTGGACCTCTTGAGTTGGAGTGTTGATGACCTGTGATGCTTCTATGTTAAACCTTTTTCAACAGCTCGATTTCTAGCTTCTGTTGTTGTAGTCGTGGGACCAGGTTCCTAGCTGGAATCAATAAGTCTTCTCCATATTGATCAGTATTTTTGTTCCCTCTTGAGATGAGTAAATCATGAGGATTCCTTCATCTCTTTTAGCATCAAATTTTCAAGGATGATCCTTTCCATTGTTGAGAACATAACAATTGCACCCAAATATCCTTAAATGAGTCAACAATTTTGGTCAAGATGTTTGCAATCCCTCTATCAAGTAATATTGACCACGACGAATCTTAAAGAGTCTTGTTCGTCTTTTCCACAACTCCACTTGCTGCGGTGTTCTTGGAGTTGAGAAGTTGAGTAATCCTTCTTTCTATGCAGAATTCATCCACTCTAGCATTATCAAAACATGTTCCATGATCTAATCTGATGCAAGCCATATTTGTTTCCATCTATACTTGGATCTTCCTGACAAAAGCCACAATTACTTGAAAAATATCATCCTTGGTTCTGAGGAACAGAGTCCAAGTGGACCTGGAGTAGTCATTCATTATCAAATAGATATATCTTCTTTCTTTCCTATTTGTCTCTCTCATTGTTCCACATAGATCCATATGAAAAAGATGAAGTGGCCTTGAGGTGTTGACTGCCCCTTTTGGGCTTGAATGGAGATCTGACATACTTTCCTTTTGCATAAGCATTACACACTTTGTGTTCCTTGATAGTCAACTTGGTCAGACCACGAACCATGTCCTTTAGGGCTAGTTTATTCAGTGATGAAAAACTTGCTTATCCCAACCTTCTATCACATAGTTCAGCATTGTCTTCAACTGCTCTCAACCAACTTATATCACCACTCTGCAGAGGCTCAAGCATAACAACGTAAGTATTATTGTATCTTTTGGCTAAAGCATCACCTTACCAGTGACATGATTTGAGATTGTGCATATCCTGGACAAGAATTCCACTTTATTCCCTTGTCACATATCTTCCAACTCCTAAAGTGTACCCCTTTTAGCTATTTCCAAAAGGTTACATATCATGACCCAAAACCCAGACCCAGTCGTGATGGTGCTTCTCGTGAAGACAAGGCCAGCCGACACACTCCCAATTCATTTTAAGCAATTAAGATAATACAAATTAAGTCTTCAACATAATCATAATCCCCAAATAAGGTGAAACAGTACAATTGTGGAATAGACATAGCCTGGTATGGGGTGTCACTAGTCACGAGCATCAAAGGTCTACATACAAAGAAATTTCTAAAAATGCACCAGATACGGTCTAATGAAATCAAGAGGGAGAAAAAGCAGTGCTGCAAACGTTGGGCAGCTACCTTGCTAGACTCCGATGACTCTGCCTCTGATCAACCAATACCCGCTATCGGGTTCAAAAATACCTGAATCTGCACATAAGGTGTAGGAGTAAAGTGAGTACTCTAACTCAGTGAGTAATAATAATAAATGCAGACTGAGTAATAAGAAATCACGTAAAGGCACATCATCAGGCTATAACGAAGCAGTAAAAGGAGTGAAACGGTGAAAATATGTAAAGTCACTTTAGTTCAATTTAAGCTTCTTCACAATGCCTTTTTAACAGTTAAGCAAGTAAATAGCAGGCGACAAAAGAAAATAAACACATGAAGAATTTCCCCTCGGGCACAATACCAACCGAAGTAGCCCCTCGGTCAAACACATGGAACAATACCAGCCCCTCGGGCATAATAACAACAGAATTAGCCCCTCGGGCAATAACATAGAACAATATCAGGCCTTCGGGCTATATCTCATATCACAATGGGGTACCTGCGCTCACTAAAGGTGTACAGACTCCGGGAGGGGCCCCTTACGGCCCAAGCATAATAACAATCCATCTCATGGTATAACCAATTTCGTCCCTCGGCCTCACATAGTAAACAGAATCATCACACTAGGTACCCGCGCTCACTAAGGGTGTATAGACTCCTGGAGGGGCCCCTTACGGCCCAAGCACAATATCAAGCCATCTCGTGGCATCATCAATAGGCTATCGGCCTCATATCAACAAGCCACTTCGTGGCGTACAAATCTCAATCACTCGGCCTCATAATAAACAAGCTACCTCATGGCGTACAATATCGCAGGACCTCGGCCTCATAATCATAAATCAACGTATTTCTCACACACAGAGGCCCCCGGCCTTACTGCAACAGTAAATATGATGCTCAACCCAATTATCATTTTAAAAATATCATTTAATGTGTTTAAACAGAGTAAGCATGGCTAGGTTATGAAAACATTGGTATATAACATGACTGAGTACAAGTATAAAGTCAAATAGTAAGGAAATATCAGTAAAAATCCCCTAAGGGTTCCAAATAGTTGGCACAAGGCCCAAATACGGCATTCAGCCCAAAACATAATGATAACAAATAGGTTTCAATCAAATTACGCGCTAAAACAATCATTCGGGATGGACTAAGGCCCAATCCCCAATAGTGCACGACCCCATGCTCGTCATCTAGCGTGTGTGTTACGTTAATATAGCACCATGATGTACAATCTGGGGTTTCATACCCTCATGACAATATTTAAAATTATTACTCACCTCAATCCGGTCCAAACTCTAGCCCGCGATGCCTTTGCCCCTCGAATCGGCCTCAACTCGCGTCTTATCTATCCAAAATCAAAATTACGGTGTCATAATATGGTAAGGGAATGAAGCCCATGCAAAAATAATCAATTTACAACATAAATACTAAAATTAACCAAGAGCCGACCCCCGAGCCCACGTATCGGAATCCGACAAAACTAACATCAATAGAATCCTTATCCTCTCACGAGTTCATACATACCAAATTTACCAAAATCCAACCACAAATGACCCCTCAAATCCCTAGATTTAGGTCTCCAATTTCCACGCCCTAACTTCTAATTTGCTACTAGTTTTCCCATGTAATTCAAGCTTACAACCTTGAAAATCATCATAAAAACAAGTTTAGGGACCAAGGACCTTACCTTTAAGAAACCCTCTTGAATTCTCTCTTCAATTAGCTCTCCAAAGCTTCTTCCCGAATGAAATATGGTGAAAACCCACTCAAAATTGAGAAGGGTGAAATTTATATATTCTGACCCAGCAAAACTGCACCTACGGTTAAATGGTCGCATCTGCGCTACTGCTTCTGCGGTTACTCACTTAAGTCCTATTTCCGCATTTGCGATGCAGTGCCCGCACCTGCACTATCGCATGTGTGCTTCCTTAGCCGCTTCAACAGATTTCAGCTAATTCCCTTTTGTCCGCTTCTGCGGCTAGTTTCTGCATCTGCGAGAGTTGCACCTGCGGCCTCCCAACCACAAATACGGTTATGATAGCAACCATAAATCTTCAGCTACCAAACTCAACTCCAAATTCTCCCGTCAGCCATCAGAAATCACCCCGAGGCCCCCGGGACCTCAACCAAAAGCACCAACAAGTCTTATACTACCATCCAAACTTATACCAATCTTCAAAACACCTCAAACAACATCAAATCAACCAAAACACATCGGATTCAAGCCTAAGATTCTCAAAATCTTTTGAATTACGCTTTTGATGAAAAAGTCTACCAAATCACGTCCGAATGACCTGAAATTTTGCACACACATCCTAAATGATACAAAGGACCTATTGCAACTTCTGGAATTCCATTCCAAGCCCTATATCAAAGTCTCACCTACCAACCGAAGACGCTAAAATTTCAATTTCGCCAATTCAAGCCTAAATCTACTACAAACCTCCAAAATACATTCCGATCACACTCCTAAGTCCCAAATAACTTGAAAGAGCTAACCAAATCATAAAAATCCAAATCCAAGATCAAATACTAAAAAGTCAAGACTAAGTCAAACCTTTCAAATTTAAAGCTTCAAGTTGAGAACCAACCTTCCATATCTATTCTGATTAACCTAAAAACCAAAACCGATGATTTACATAAGTCACAATGTATAATATGGGGCTAGTCATGCACGAGAACTGGCGAGAAAAGTGCAAAATCTCAAAACGACTGGTCGGGTCGTTACAGTACACTCTCTTCTTGCAGGGATTTTAATGGAGGAAAATTCATCGTAGTTTTAGTCATGTGCTTTGAGCAGCCGCTATCCATATATCATTGTTGGTTGCTCCCCTTCACCGCTCCCTGCACAAGGAAATCAAGGGTTAGCTTTAGGAACCCAAACAAGTTTGGTTACCTTGCTATGAGAGAGGGGATGAATGAGTGCTCTTTTTGTCCAAGCAGGTCCTTTCCTATTTGACGGACCATGTCCTCTAGAAGTAGTTAATTTCTCAGCAAAGACTTTATTTTTCTGATGAGACTAAACCCAGGCCATGCAGTTTTCCTTGAGGTGCCCATTGTTACCACAGTGGGTATATAACACATTGTCAGTTATAGTAATGTACTTGCTATGAGGGTTGTAGGGAATCTTTTCCCTTTGAACCCCAATCCCCTACCTGTTTCCCCAGTTGTTGGTGTACATGGCAGTGATGGCATCAGAGGACCAGGTCCACTTAAGCGATTTTTCAAGGTCACTCTTTACTTTCCCTAGTTTTCCTGAAGCTGTTTGTTTTTCTCAAGCTCGATACACAGACTAGTCTTCACCAAATTTAACTCATTTTCAATCTTAATGTGTGTCTCACTTGCAACTTCCTTTTCCTTTTCCTTTTCATAGTTTCCAGGCCTGCTTACCATTTTAAATTCCTCAATTGTCTCTTTCAAGTCTACTACCACCTCTACTAGGTCATCTCCCTCTTGCTCAATGATAGTAACTCTCTTACTCAAGGCTTCTTTTTCTTTACTTACACACTTAATGGTTTCTTTTAAGTCCACCACAACAACCATTACATTATCTCTTTCATGTTTTATACTGGCAATTTTCTCATCAGAGGCATTCTTTTCCTTTTTAGGTTCTCTATTATTTCTTCCAAATCAACTACAACGACTACTAAGTCATCTTTAATTTGTTAATCTTCCCCTAGTTCCATAATTAATGCATATTTATCATTGGTAATACTAAGTTATGCATCAATTAATACATTTGCTAATGACATGAGATTTTTAGGAGAGTAAGATTTCAAATTTCTTTGAACAACCAGAAAATTTACCTCATAACCGTCATCAACAGATTCAACCATTAAAACAAAGATTGAATCATATTCAGTTGTTTCTTTTTCCACTGCCGTCATTGAACTATCGCCATGATCGTTTTCTTCTTCAGATTCGCTGGAGGAGTCTCCCCATGCAGCAAAAGCTTGCTTTACAACATTGCCAGCATCATTCTTTCTCTTGAAGCGTTTGTCAGGAACCTGGTTCCTCTTGGCTGCTTTGTCAAAGTTATTATAATACTAATCTTGCTTTAGGAGAGGTCAATCCTTGATGAATTATCCTGGTTGGCCACATTTATGACAAAGGTCATAATTTCTTGGCTTGCTAGAACTTCCCTTTTTTGAATGCCTCCATTCCTTAAACCATCTTCTGGAATCTTCTTGTCAAGTACGCTGTGTCCCCACCTTCACCACTTAAGTCATTGTTGTCAGTCTTGAGGACCAGGTTCTTCTCCCTCTTGGGCTCTCTTCGTTCGTTGTCCTTCTTCTTCTTCATTTCATAAGTTTCCAACAAGTCCATCTAGGGTCAGTGTCTGCAAGTCCGTCGCCTCTATAATGGCATTTACTTTGCTTTCCCAGGAACTGGGCATTACACTAAGGATTTTCCTGACAAGCTTGTTTCTCGGAATAATTTCACCAAGAGAGTGAAGCTCATTGATGATAGAGGTGAATCGAGTGTGCATATCTTGGATGGATTCATCACCTTTCATTCTGAAGAGCTCATATTCAGTTGTTAGTATATCGATCTTGGATTGCTTCACCTGTGTTGGTCCCTCGTGGGTTGTCTGATGAGCCTCCCAGATTTCGTTTGTTTATTGACATGCTGATATCCTGTTATATTCATCAGGACCAATTCCACACATAAGAATTTTCTTTTCACAAAAATTCTTTTCTATGGCCTTTCTATCAGCGTCATTGAATTTCTTCCTCATCTTAGGAATGGCTACAACTTTGTCGCTAGGGTTCTTAGTAAGGACAAAGGGTCCGTCACATATGATATCCCATAACTTAGAATCCTCAGCCATGATGAAGTCGTGCATCCTAGTTTTATACCATCCATAATACTGTCCGCTGAACCTAGGTGGTCCGTAAGTAGACTGGCCTTCTTCGAAGTTTGGAGGAGCAACCATGAGGATCCTTTCTAGGTGTTAACCTGATAGAACAAACCTACTCTAATACCAATTAATAGAATATAAGGGTCCACCAAACTCTATAGAGAATCAGGTTCTCTATCAGTTCCACTATAACACACGCACACAGCAGTAAGTAAATGACAAAAGAAATTTTACGTGGAAAATTCCCAGCTCAACGTAATTTAAAATCACGACCTGCCCTTGTAGTATTTCAACTTCACTAATGAGCAACTTTTAGATTACAACCTATGCAACCTAGAAATTAACCTCTTAATCTCTTTCTAAATTGTAATACTCTATTACAAGCCACTTTGTAATAATTCTATTACAAAGACTTTAACAACTTGACTAACTCTAGAAAAGACTCAAACACACACGGGTTTAAGATTTACAAAAGGGGTTCCTACAGAATGCTTCTAAATAAGCTAAGTAGGAAATATAATTGAATAACTATTACAAAGTTACAACTCAACTAAGGACATACAGTGACTTGATATGGGAACTGGTCCGCAGTTGTTTTGTTCTTTGTTCTTGAAGCACTTGAAACTTTCTTGCTAGATGGTCACGTGAGTGAGCTTGAGTGAAATCTCTAAGTGTTCAAGTAAATGTGTTTTACCTCCCTTTATGTTAATAATACATTTGTGACCTTACATATAATGATGTAAGCAAGGTAGGTGAAAAGTCTTCTATAAAAAGCTGACTGCTGCACTGTTCCTATACTGTAGCGTGTGCAGGTAGCAACTTTACAACTGGAGAGTTGACTTTGTATAGTCACCTCGGGAACTGATAGGGATCTGTTCCCTCAGTTGTTCCTTCTACTTTGAAGAGTTGAGCCATATCTGAAGCTAGAACCTAGTGATCTTAAGGTCTTGTAAATGTGTAACATGTTCCTTATCTGGTTCTGGATAGTAAGTTTGTTAGATCATCAAAATAAAACAAATTACTTATGACCAGGGTACTTGTAACCTATCAGTAACCACCTAGGTAGAAGTCACGACCCTAGATTTTTATCATTTGAAAACAACCAAAACCAAAAATATTGTCTTTTCGTCTTACAATTGTAATCAATAGCTTAAAGTAGAATTAAAAATAACTAACAAGAATGTGGAAGTGCAATTTGAGGCACATCATACAATTACACTAAATATATACCTAATCCCAATTCTAATTCCCAGTGGATTCGACCCCGACTTGCGTTGGATTTTTATTATTGCTTCGACCGCTTCACTACCTATTTTTATGGTGTGAGTTTGGGCGACATCATAGATACATGTTTCCTTGTGTAAGTCTTCACCAATTCATGTGATGAGATGATATTATCCCCAATTTTCCTCCCAGGGATAAAGCCTGCTTGTGCTTCACTGATAATGGATGCAATGACCTTCTGCATTCTTGCTACTATTACCTTAGAGATCAATTTATACATAATTGTGCAACAGGCTATTAACATGTATTCTTTAACTGTTGTAGGATTATCACTCTTTGGTAGTAGAGTTATAATTGTACAGTTTATAGCTCTGTACATTTTTCCTGCAGTAAACATTTCGTGTACTACTTCTATCATTTCCTCTTTAATGATGGACCATGTTTTTTTTTTTGAAACAAATGGCATTATAGCCATCAAGTCCTGGAGCCTTATCCTCGCCTATAGAGTCTAGCCTTTCTTGTATTTTCTTTTCAGTTACTGCTGCATATAGATCAAGCCTCTGTTGTTGAGAGAGGGTTGGTCCTCTCTTTGAGTCTGTTAATTGTTGGTAGTCTCTGATCAGATGAACTCATCAGTGCCTTATAGGACTTCACAATTTTCTCTTGGATGTCTTTTGGTTCAGTGAGCTTTACACTATCTGTGGAGGTGATTTCTCTAATGTGTTTTTCTAATATCTCTCCTTGACCACAGCAAAGAAGTATTTAGTGTTTGAGTATCCTAGTTGGACCCATTCTGCCCTTGACTATTTAATGATACTTTCCTCAACCAAGGACCATTTTTCCAAGTTGTGTAAAGTAGATTTTGTTTGTTCCATCAGATTATCAGACCAGTGAAAATTTGGTTGTTATTGGATTGCCACTAAGTCATTTCTTGCTTTATCTACTTTCTGTGATATGGTTTTAAAATCCTCATTATTCAATTGTCTAAGCAATGGTTTAAGAGCTTTCAGTTTCATCCATATGTTTCTCATGTTCCAATTAGGGAATCTCTGTTGCCAGACATTCTCAACTATGGGCAGGAAATTATCATGTTCACGGCAGACATTGAAAAATCTGAAAGGCACTTTGACTTTATTTTGATTTTCCTCCACAGAAAATAGCATAGGGGTATGGTATGAGATTAGTAGTACATCATACTCCATCACTACATGGCCCCATTGCATCATCCACTTGTGTTCCAAATGTACTATCTAGCCTGCTACATATTCTATCATTGCTCTGCTGTTTGTTTGTCCATGTGTAGTACTCCCTTTTCGAGTTAACTTCATTTAGTAACAGGTCATGTATACATTCGGTAAAGTCTATTGTGTCTGCATATTAGATAGGATTCCCAAAAAGTCTATCATGTGGATATAATATTGCATTAAAATCACCACATATAAGCCATAGCATATTTATACCCTGAGCTAGTTCCTTTAGTTCCTCCCATAATTTTCTCTTTTTCTCACATGTGTTATAACCATAATAATAGTTAGAACACATGACACACCAGTTTCTCTCATAGTAACCTGGCAATGTAGCAGATGTGCTTCCTCTCTCACCTTATCAACAATGCATATGCTAGTATCCCCAAGCATCATAATCCTGCCATTATTAGCACTATGATAGTTGTTTTAAAGTCCCCAATTTGGAGCCACAACATTATCTATATGAGCTTTATGCTCTTTCCCTCTAGTTTCAATCAGGCGTGCTAGAGTAATGTGTTTGGCCCTTAGATAATATCTCAGTTCCTTCTGTTTATACCTCTTATTAGCACCCCTTACATTCCGAAAAAGCCAATTCATAGAGTAAGGTTAAAGTCCATCTCCTCCATCAGGAGGTGATGAGCGTGATCCACCGTAGCCTCTATGTAACACTTCAAATCCATTCTTGGTTGTACTGAACATAAAATAGGAAAGTCCTCCAAACTTAGTTCAGGTACATTGTTCGCTGCTTTCCCTTTGTTAGGAGTAGTTTCAACATCTTTTACCCCACTTGAAGATGGCATGGTAGTGGGTTGTTGCTCGTGTAACACTACTCTTTCCTTCTGTAGTTGTCCACCACCCTCTGTATGCTTTTCATTTGTTTCTCTATTCTGGACCATCTCTTGATCTACACTCTGCTTAATATCTTTAGTGGTGTCTCTTTGTTGCCCAATTACTTGATCTTTGGCTTCCTATATCTGGACAGTTTTCTTTGGTCCACCTTGTTTATTTGTCTGATCCATTTGTTGTGCTTCAGTTCTTCTCTTAACAGTTGTACAAACATGACCAATTACTTGGCATTTGTCGCAGAAAAATTACCTCACTGCTTGTTGGAAATTTCTCCCATTCGGGTCCATAACTTCTATTTCATCTAATAGAGATGTTGTCACATTGACCTCTACTACCATTCGTGCAAAGGAAACTCGCGTCTGCTTAGCTTTGCACTCATCTGCATACATAAGAGTACCTATAGCACTGCAATCCTACTCAAAGAATTGTTCCCCCAACAATTTATTGGTAATTTTGGGAATTTCACTCAGAAAGGTATTTCAGTTGGGAATTCTTTATCAAAATCGAAATCTACTGTCCAAGGCTTCAAAAGGATGTGTTGATTATTGATGGTATAAGGGCCAGAATACAGGATTCCTTGTATGCCATCTGTGGTTTGAAATTTGAATATTTGATGATATAGTATCCTTCATCATGCATGAACAAATCAGGTCTTGTAATGTTGTTCCATTTCTGGTCAATATAACGTCGCATAGCATTATACCCTGGGCAATCCCCAATTACATAAGTAATTAGGGCTCCCCTCCACTTTTCAGTCTCACGTTCACATCTTCCTTTTCCAGCTGAATCACTATTTTTTCATTAACTATTTGAGGTACGATATAAGAAAGAGACATACCATTTTCGACAGATATGTTCTTAGCAAATAGATTCACCCATTGTTGTGTTGGTTGTTACTGTACTGGAGCAACAAGCTCAGAGCTTTGCTTCAGTACTTTTCCATTGAGATGCACCACCTCCTCAACCATTGTGTTATTGTGAGCAATTGTTTCTTCTACGACCTCATTTCGCTTCTCAATTGTCAGATCTGGGCTCAATTGACGTTTCTTAGCAGCTCCAGTTGGTTTCGAAGATGGCCCAGCCTCGCTGGGGTTTCTCAATGCACTCAGATGAATTGGTGTAATTAGCTCCATTTCTTTATTTGTAGATTTCGGTTGTATGCGTGCCCCCACAGAGCTTCCAAAGGTAACTATGGGAACTTTCTTTGCCCTTCCACCGCGTCCTCTTCGCGGCCTCGTCCTCGCCCCTCCTGCCATTGCTATCAGAGGCGGACCTACAGCCGGGTTGAGGGGTCACGTGAACCCGTTAACTTCGGCAAAAACTCTATATATACATAATTGTATATACGGTGGTGACCCCTTAAATATTTTGCTTGGAACCCTCATTAACAATATTACGTTTAGAGTAATGATTTGCTTCCAAGAATAAGTCTAACGTGCGGCGAGAGCATGAGAAGAGAGAGATTGTTCAATGATTTGATTTATTGGTTCGCTTTGTATAATGTTACCTCACCGATAGTGTGATCTTCTATTAGTTGACTACTTGTTCAATGCCTCATAAACTGAATTCGCATTCACAATAGTTTAAATAACTAACGTAAACAAGAATAACTTGGCGGTAACACAAACAAGTTGATTTAATGTTATAACCAATGTATCTTCCACGCTAATCGGAAACAATCTTTGAATAATATTAACAATATCACTTGAGCCAGTCCTCCCTGCATTTGGCTAAATTAGTTCTATCACTTCTTCATGAAATGAATTCTAAAAGGATTCTATTTCATTTGATTAATATATTCCTTTCCGTGTTATCTTTTTCACGAAAGTATTTTCATAATTGAAATCGTTGTTGACGCCCACCGTTATAGTGTGACAAGAAGCCAACTAAATTTAATTAAGCATGTAGTTGGATAAATACTTGTTTCATTGTTTGCTTCTTTTTTTTTAATTACATCATACCTCTTGAAAATATTAGAAGATTTGTTTTTGTGGCTGATATTAAATATACAACATAAAAGGTTCGATAATATTCCTAAACTATAGTATATAGCTCACTTTTATCCTTCATTAGTAAACTAGACCAAAAAATCCTCCTCGTTAGCACAATGAGCCACTAATGCCCTTCAACCTAACGGCCCTCCACAAAAGCCATTTTAATCTTACATGGCATCCACATAGTTGTGACATGGAAGTCACATAAGCGGGGCAGCCTCATAAACCCTCTCCGATTCTCATTTCCAAACAAATATCAAACAAAGGCCGTAAAACCCATTTCCGAAACCCATTTCCAAACAATTTCTGGTACTCTTTGTAAATTGTCATTCCATGGCGATTTGAGAGTTGAGGTGATGATAAGATCGAGCAAGGTTTAACAACACAAATTGAAGATCATCTGAAGATATTCAGGTAATTTTTCCTTTTATTTATTGGGTCTTTGTCTTGAACTTCATTTTTTTGGTAATTTTCTAGGGTTTTGTCTTGTTCTAGTATTTCTGACCATTCTTCTGGTGTTTAGTGTTATGCATATGGGCTTGGTACTCTTTTTATTTGTTATCTTTGTTGTTTCCTTATGTGGTGTCAATTTGTGCCCTAGGTGTACATTGTCTTTGGCTGCAAGTGTTCTTTTCACATATTTTATTAGAGTGTGGTAGGGTTGGGTTGTTGAAATCGACAAAACCATGTACATTTCTTCTTAAAGACTATTTTTTTTCTTGCTTTCCATTGTGGAAATCGACAAAACGTGTTATAGACCGTGAGCTTTATCTCTTAAAGTGTGTGCTTTATTCTTTCCATTATATTATATGCAGTAATTTATTATATGTTTAATATTTTATTGTCAAAGTTGTTAAATTATTCATGTGGTCCCTCCATGTTTTCTTCTGTGTCTATATTATAGATATTTCAATATGGGGGACCACGAAGAGCCAATTTCAGGTCAATATCAATGTGAATTAGGTACTGATTGTAAATCGGATAGTGATAAAAGTTCAGATTATAGTTCAGATGCTAGTGAATATTGAAGAATTAGAGTCACTTAGGGTGCAAAAGGGTAAAGAAGTTAATGATAAGCTTAGTCACTACAAAGAGCTTGACAAGTCAATGACATTTAAAGTCTTGGAAGAGGCCAAAAAAGTAATGAACTTCTATGCTATTGCAATTTCCAAATCTTTGAAGCTTAGAAAAGGTGATAAAATAAGAGTAAGGTATAGATGTGTAGTAGGCTGCCCTTTTGTATGCCTCATCTCTGAGGATAAGAAGGGTCCTGACTTTAAGATTAAAACATTGAAGACAGAGCACAACTGTGAAATGCATTTGAGAATCCTAGAGCCAAAACAAAAATCTTGGATGAATATTTCAGGAGTAAGGTGCAGAATAATCTCAAGTACAAGATAAAGAATATGAAACTAGATTTGAAAAATCAATTTTCATTGAATGTACATAACTCCACATTGAAAAGGGCTAAGAGGATGGCACTTCAACAATTGCAAGGAAGCTTTTTAGATAACTATAATAGATTAGAAGCATATGCAAATGAGATTAGGGAGAGCAATCCTGATAGTGATATGGTTATCAATTTATTAAAACATACCATGGCTGAAGGTAAAAGAAGTTTTCTTAGAATGTACATAGGCTTCAATGCAATGAAGTTGGGGTTTAAATAAGGGTTGAGACAATTTATTGGACTAGATGGGACTTTCTTAAAGGGTCATTGCAAGGGGCAGTTATTGGTGGTTATTGCACAACATTGTCAGAATCATTTCTATCCCTTGGCTTAGGCTGTAGTTGACAAGGAAAACACCTTGACATGAATATGGTTTCTGGAGCTGCTGAAACACTCATTGAATCTGAAAGATGGAACCAGTATTACCTTTATGTCTGATATGCAAAAGGTACAACTTATGATTTTGCTTAGCTGACTATTTCTAGTTATTTTTAAGTTATTATATAGTTATTTTTGTTTAAATTTACATGTGCAGGGTCTGTTGGAAGCAGTAAGAACTGTCCTCCCTCTCTCAAATCATAGGTTTTATGTGAGGCATATTGGAGCCAACTGGAGTAAGAGGATCAGAATTTTAGGAGAGATGAAGAAATACCTTTGGTGATCTGCTTGGAGCACTTATGAGGAGGACTTTAAAGATCAACTAAAGAGTCTTGGTGAATTGTCTGTTGATGCTGCCAAGGAGTTGCTTAGGTATCCACCACAGAATTGGTGTAGGTCCGACTTTGATACGTTGTGCAAAAATCATATGGTGAAAAATAATTTTATAGAGTCCTTCAACTCTTGGATCTTAGAAGCAAGAGGCAAGCCTATCCTGAAGATGCTTGAGAATATTAGAATCAATGTTATGAACAGGTTGAGAGAGAAGGAAGAAGAAGCTAGAACATGGGGAGGTGAGTTTAGTCCTAACTGCGTGAAGTTGTATGCTGCTTATTTGAATGTAGCCAACTTATGTACTGTTCATTTTAATGGTGAAACTGGCTATGAGGTTTTTGAGGGTGGTGATAGACATACAGTGAACCTAGTGGAGAAAAAATGCACTTGTAGATCCTGGCAGTTGACTGGCACCCCATGCCCTTATACTATCAGGGTACTAAAATACGAGAGAGGGGATCCAATAATTAAATTAGTTGGCGGAATATCAAGAAAGCTTACCTGATGACATATAGGGCCAAGTTGATGTCTGTTAGAGGTGAAAAGTTTTGGAAAGTATTACCAGAACATGCTATGGACCCTCATCCACTTTCCTAAATTGTTGGAAGGCCAAAAGTCAAAATAAATAGGGAGAAATATGAGGCTAACAAGAGACAAGGAGATTGGGTTGCATCAAGAAGGGGAACTAGAATGGCATGCATCATTTATGGTGAGCTGGACCACAATTCAAAGACATGCAAGGTACTTACTTCTTAACTTATCTTTCTTCTTATATAATTGCAGTTATTTAATAAAATATTTTTCTATTTAATAGGTTGGTACTGAAGGAAATATTGAGGATGTTAGTTGTTTAGGCCCTCAACCAACTCAACCAACACAAGAAGGTGAACATGAAAATGAATTAGTGTTCATGCCTATACCAAGAGTACCAATACACCAAGCAGAACCCGTTGGTGATGGTAGTGAGCATGAAAGTGACCCTGCTTTAACGCCTAAGATTATTTCTGAAGATCAAACATGACTACTGATGAGGCAGCAATAATTGACCTCAGCAGGGACAAGAGTCATTTCTTTTAGAGGAGATCCTACTGGTATCAGTTATCCCACTGATCTTCCTTACTCACCTACTAAGCTCACTTGGAAAGGCAAGAAAACTGTGACTGGAAATCAATTGGAAGTGGCAAGACAAAAGAAATTCGAGAAGTTGAAGTGCAGGAAATTCAAAGGGAACTCACAAATCTAGGAATCATGGTTATTGTATGTAGTTGCAAATCTGGGAACTCACAGAAGCCTTTTGTTTTGATGTTTTAGTTTGTACTGTAACATTACAACAATGTTGTTTGGTTTAGTAGTTGTTTTGTAAAAATATTTTAATGGCTGGACAATGTTATTTTGTAGCAGCAATACTGATATTTTAATATTACAGCAGTCCAATTAAAATTACAGCAGTACTAATATTTTATAGCAGTCTAGTTTGCACAACAGTGTTGTTTTGTTGCAGCTGTTTTGATAGTATTTTTTTAGCAAATCTGGACAGTGTTGTTTTGTAAACATGTTTTGATGGCTGGACAGTATTGTTTTATAGCATTAGTACCGATATTTTAATATTACAACAGTCCAATTAAAATTACAGCAATACTGATATTTTATAGCAATTTAGTTTGCACAACAGTGCTGTTTTGTTATAGCTGTTTTGATAGTATTTTTTTTTTTTGCAAATCTGGACAGTGTTGTTTACATCAGTGTTTTGCAAATCTGGACAATTTTTTTTGCAAATGTGGATAGTTTTGGACAGTGTTGTTTACAACAGTGTTATTGCAAATCTGGATAATATTTTTGCAAATCTGGATTGTTTTGGACAGTATTGTTTATAGTAGTGGTTTGCAAATCTGGACAGTTTCGGACTATGTTGTTTATAACAGTATTTGTTTTGCAAATATGGACAGTTTTGGACAGTGCTAGACAGTTTTTTGGTTTAGTTTGCACAACACTGTTTTGTTTTGTTATTTTCCAAGGTTGTTGGTTCATAAACATGTGATTTAATCTGTGGTTTCCACAGTTTGTTCCCTGTAACAATTAATTGCTTGAAGTAAACTCATAAATATAAGAAATGTACATAGGCATCCGAAATGCCAAGTTAAATAAACTTCAATGGATGTGTTTGAGGACAAATTCCGGGGACAAATACATTACTGTAAAAAGATTGTTTTCAGTGCAATTCCTCATATAGAAGAACTGGAATGAAGAACATATTAAACATACTAAATAAACTGCAATTACCATCACTTTGAAAAGTTTGAAACATAGTACAACATACTAAACCAACGTACATTCACTTCATCATTCCTATAACTAAACCAAAATACTACAACATGTTAAAACAACATACACTCACTTCATCATCCATACAACAACCAAAGCATATAACAAAGCCAATGAAATCAAAATGATATTTCTCATCTTCTTTACTTTCACCTCTAAATTACTAGCTTTTTCAGCTTCCACAAGTTGAAATTGCTCCATTTCGTCAAATTTCATCTTCAAAGTATGCCTTTCAACCATCATAACATCTTCCATTTCATCAAACAAGTTCTTAGAGCCCGTTTAAACCATCGTAGGTTGTTCTATGAGGTAAACTTTATTCCTCAATTGTTCCTCTCAACCTTAGCAGCATCAAGTTTAGTTTTTAAATCTTTGATCACCATCACCGCTCGACGAGGTATCTCTTTGTCAATTCATTTAAAATATTCGCAAGAACTAACCTATACCGTAATTAGAATTTACAGCAGTTCCGGTTTGTACATAAACAATAAAAATCAAGAACGACCTAACTCGACAAAAGTAGATGAATCACATAAATCGACGAAAAGCAAAATAAATTCAAAACTAACCTTGGATCTTGGACATTTGTAGAACCTTCTCCCAACATTGGCGTCGGACCAAGCTGTCAAATATAGCGCAATCAATCCGCAATGACACCTTCTTGCATATTGAATTTCATGTGAATTCACACATAAATAAGATATTGAGCAGAAATTTGGAGATTTGAATATCTTCAGATGACCTTCAATTTGTGTGGTAAACCTCAACTCTCAAATCGCCATGGAAGAACAGTCTAGGAAGAAATTGGGTTTTTTTTGGAAATGGGAACAGTCTAGGTTGGTAAATACTTACCCACACCTGGTGTTTACACCAAACTGTGTTAATTCACCATGGTTAATTAATTTATTTAGATGAGAATGCGTATAATTTACCATGATTAAATGATTGAAGTCCATATACAAGACACATGGCATGTATCTATTGGTTTGGTGTAAACACCCGGTGCGGGTAAGTTTTTACCAGCTAGGTTTACGGCCTTTGTTTGATCTTTGTTTGGAAAGGTAATCGGAATGGGTTTATGAGGCTGCCCCACTTATGTGGCTGCCATGTCATAGCTATGTGGATGCCATGTAGGATTAAAATGTCATGTAGGATTAAAATGGCTTGTGGGGAGGGACGTTAGGTTGAAGGGCATTAGTGGCCCATTGTGCTAACGGGGAGAATTTATTTTGGCCCAATTTACCGACGAAGGTCAAAGTAAGCTATATACCATATTTTAGGAATATTATTAGACGTTTTCCAATTATACAATCATTTTTTACAGATCAACAAAAACTAACACCGGGGATCACTAAATAAGACACGTGATATCTTTGTAGTGTCATTAGAATTTTTAATTCTCAAGGGAGTATTCATAGAAGAAGGATTTCTTCTGTGGTGTTTCTAGTATTTTCAGAAATTTCGAGGACACAAAGCTAAATTTCTAATTCTTGAATTCTGCCTTTTAAAAGTAGACTAGCTCCTTTGATTAGCTGCTCTTTTGTTTTAGTAGGTGATCTTGTCTGAAAGATGTCAGGGGAAGAAGAAGAAAATGCCGCTGAGCTCAAAATCGGTGATGGTAAATAATTACCCTCCTCTATAATCGGTATCATTGTAATATGAATAGCTTAGTTATCTGCAAAATTGAGTTTTAATACTTATATCGTTCTTTTGTTTTCTAGTTGAATTTAGAGTTGCTGTTTTATGTTTTCTGTTTCGAAAATTTATTTCTTCTATTTAAATTTGTACATTATGCAATACTCACTTCTGGTTTTAGGTAGCTTAAACTGGATTTTGATAGCTTATTGTCGATTTCTTGATGCAGCCATTGAAAAAAGTTTTTCCAATTTTAATCATAAATACAAAGGGAATCGAGTCTTATCAGCAAGCTATTTATTTTTTTCCCTTAAAATGGATTATATAGCATTTTAAATGATTTTTCCCCCACTTTGTTTGGTGTTGAATCTAGGATCTTTTCTAGTATAATGCAGGATGGAGTACAATATTTGGCTGAGGTTACTATATGGTGCATGTGATTCTTTCTTTTGGTTTAAATGTTCATGACAAAATACTTGATATTACAATTTGTTTTTATTTGGCTAAAGAAACAGCCTGCTTTTTTTTTTTTTTTTTACATAGATGCTGATCATTAATGCTAGCTTCACTATATGCCTAATTTAAACTTTTTTAGGATCCATATTCTGATGAGCCTCTTAAAAGCATTACCTACTTGTTAGTTACTCTCTGAAATTGTTTTCTATAAGTTTGGAGATGAAATTATTTGTTCGGGGAGTAGATCCTATTTTTGAGGCATGAAGTGGAGGAAATTATACTAGTGTACTGCATTTGTCTTTTTCTTTGAGAAATGTGAAATTTAGGAGGAATACAAGATCGAGAGGAGGGGAGGCACTCCTTTAGGTGGATTAGCCAGTCTTTTACGTTAGTCTTTCTATACCAGTATACTGAATCCTACCCAGACAGTTTGAGGCAGTACGGTTCTGAAGGAGGTCAATTTTTCTAATTTGACAGCTACTTGGAGTGCCATATTTACGGATGAGAATTTTAGGAAGCGAAGAGGAATGCTTGTCAGTTGGTGTGTCTTGTGCAAAGAAATGGGAGAGGATGTTAAAGATTCTCGTCAGTGGTGAATGGAACTTGTGCTGAATCCTTTTGGCCATTGCTAGGTAATGCCAAATTCTGTGGAGGCATTATTTTGGCCCTGAAAGCAGAAAAGGGGGGTGAGGAGGAGAACTTGGGAAATCACTCCTTGAGCAGTTATGTGGACCATGTGAACGGAAAGAGATTGAGTTGACATGAAGATACTCTGCTAAGTATGAAGATAATTTTGTGAATCCATTTCCATATTAAATCGTATAGTCATAAGCTAAAAGACAATTTCTCTGCTCACATTTTCATTCTGCGAAGCTGGATGGAGGTGGTTAATTGTGTGCCCCCACCCTTTGTTAGCCAATCATTGAGAAGAATATTGGCCCTTCACCTTCCACCCCACCCCTCATCCCACCAGCTTTACTCCAATTATTCATGGTAGAAGTTTGTGTAAAGTCTGTAGTCTTTCTCCTGTTCGTAAGCATACAAACAGCATATCTGTTGATGAAGTTCAATAAATTTTTTTGTTACTTTGGTTTCAGAGTTTTTGAAGGCCAAATGTCTAATGAATTGTGAAGTCGCGTTGATTCTTGAACACAAGTACGAGCAGCTTCAACAGATGTCTGAAGATCCAACAAATCAGATTTCGCAGTATGTGTATAAATCTAGATGCCCAGGATATGTCAGTAAATGCTCAGACTTTGCCATGCTTCAGTAGATTGTTTAAACTCCAAACTGGATTATCTGATATGAAATAGTTGGTATTCTGTGCTTGGCTGAGATTCCTAGAGAATTAATTTTTGGTGTAGGTTCTTTACTCTTTTGGTATACCTCTTGTATCGGTTTTCCCCACACATCAGTAAAAGTATTAATCATAAGAAAATGGGTAATCTGCTCCTTTCACGATGTGTCTGTGATATGTCTCCTTCATATCAACTGTTAACAACCACTTTGTGGAATTCTCATGTTCATATTTAGGCAAAATGCAATGAGATTTTCTTATGGGATTATACTACCCTGATGTTGAAATATGCTCTCTTTGACTCTCTCTCCCACCTTTTTAATAGGGAGGCAGGAGTCTAATGAAGTGGTTTATGCTTTCGGCATCTATGTATGTGTAGAGAGATAATATGTGCTTAGCTATTACGTTCTCAAGTTTGGTTAATTGGTTACCTTTGTCGTCCAGGGTATTTGAAAAGTCATTGCAATATGTGAAGCGTTTCAGTCGGTACAAGAACCCTGATGCTGTTAGACAAGCTCGAGAGTATCCTCCTACCTGTGGCTTGTAGTGAAAAACTTTAGTATATCTCTTTTTGACATTCATGCATATGTGAAAATACAAGAACCAGTCCTTTCATAGAATGTAAACCTTAACCTCAATTCAGGATCCTTAGTAGGTATCCACTTGCTGAATTCGAGGTAAGTATTTGTCCTTTTTAATTTTTTTTAATTACTTTATCCTCGTACTTCGCTTTATATCTTCATGGAAACTGCAGTTTATAAGTTTGAATATTGTGCAGCTCTGTGTTCTGGGGAATCTTTGCCCAGAGACTGTTGAGGAAGGTATTGCCATGGTCCCATCCATCAAGGTACTCACGTGTCATCTCCATTCAATGTTAGTTGATTTTTGGTCAATTTTACAAGCAAGATATAACAATACTCTCTCTGCCCCTCCAATGCCAGTGCTTGCTGGTTTTGTTGCCCAATCTATTTCTGATCTAGGGCCTTTAGCTTTTACTGAAGCCCAGGATCATTGTTTATAACTCAGTCAACATGACCAAGCATGACAGATAATTGAGCTAGAAATAGTGACCAGCTGATTCAATCTGTCATCATGTTTATTTAAAGCCAGACAGCTTGTCAACGTAATGTTTGTTTGAGTTAGTAACTAGTTAAAAATATATGAATTAGTATTTGAAATGAGATGTGTGAAGTTTAAGGAAAAAGGATCATGACAAGGACTTGAAATGTTATGAAACCATGTCAAATCACTACAAATCTGGGTTTCGTATCTTAAACATTTCGGGAGTGGTTCCCTTGGTGTATTTCATTGCGTAGCTTTCGGCTGCATGCACTTCTGGCTTGTGTGAAATTATAATATCTGCTTTCTCAACACATTTGGTGCTGTTCTGTAGTAATTCATCTCATAGAGAACTCCAGATTCTAACATAAGTATAATTATAGGATTGCAGATATCTAGAGTTGTAGTAATTTCAGAAATTTATCAACTTAAAGAACACAACCGAAGTGCTTGAGATGGGACTTAAATGATTTCTGCACCGATAAGGGTGCTTTTGATTGAATTACTATGGGATGTAACGTTCAAGAGTTCTTACATTTCGTGGGTGGGTTTGAAATTCTGATAAGTTAGTTTCACTGTGTATTATTTGGGGTTCCATTTGTTTTGAGGCATAGCATCAAACCTTATTTAGAGCTGCTTGTACGTCCTGTGTGCGGTCCTAATATTGGTTCACCAGAAGGCTGAAGGATCTTTAGAAAAAATGAGCTTTGGTTTGGAGTCAAATCCTAAATGTTTTCATTTTCCTCAATTGTTATCCAGCAGTAAATCTTCTTATTTCTTTTCATCAAACTCGGGCTAAGTGACATCCTTCTTGTGTTTACAGAATAGGGGACGCGCTCTTGACGAGGAAGCAATCGAGAAAATGCTAACTGACCTCTCTCTAATTAAGAAATTCGAGTAGTCTCATTATTCAGATTGTCTAGCTTCTATGTCTGTACTTTTGGTGACCACCTGTGTAATGCACAATGATGTCATGGCATTCTGTTGAAAACTTTATTAGCTGACTGACGAAAAGAGAAAAGACCAAACGACTCTCTTCTCTCTGGACATTTTATTGTTTTGGAAGCTGGTTTTAGAATAATCCTTTGGCTTCCGGGACCAACTCGTTGTTATTAACAATGAACTATACAAGTTTTGCTGTTTTTGCTTTTGTGCGACACATATTAAAGTGTGTTTCTGAAACTCTCCCCTTTCTAACGTTTGTGTAAGGCGATCCCCTAGAAAGAAGCCCCACCCCTCTTTTTCCCCTTTCAATGGAGGACTCTCGCCTCGCATCCTATTTATTTGTGAGTCAGGATCGAGGCTTTTTCATTTTTTCAATCCACAGCCCCAATGACTCTCAGCCTCTTTCTCGTCCTAATAAATAAAATGGGATGAAACAAATCAATGAGTTTTTGATAGATCCACAGCGCAACCAAGCAACTGTCCCACAATTTCTAAAAAAGATTACAAAGGAGGGTTCATGTGAGATTAAAGAAAACAGTTGTATTCATCAGCACTATCTAGAATGGGCCGACTTACATCTATATTATCATACATATATACGGCTTGGACCAAATGATAACATCCATCCCTCCTATTTTATTGAAGCAGGCTACATTCAGTGTTGCACTTCAACGTATTAGGATTTACCACAGATCCAATAAGATGCAAACCATATATCATTGGTCTTGGCAAGAAATTCACCTGCAGCAGGGAAACATTCATTGTAATAGACGGATAGTGTTGTTTATCAACCAAAAATTATGTTAGAACGTAAGGAACTGCAAGAAAAATGCAGATAATATAACCTTCCTTCTGCTAGCTGATTAGAGGAATTCAGGTTTGTACCGTATAGTGCTAAAAGGAAGTCATAGGAAGACACCAAAAACTTCTTTGTCAATGGTGTTAGTAAGACCACTTCAAACAGGGCTTGATATTGGTCAGAAAATAATATCCCCATAGATGGAAATGTTTGACAAGTTCTTCATGATGGTGAAACTAACCAGCTTTGGAAACTGTGATCACAAAATTTTAGCTTTAGCATTTATCAGTACCTTATCAACTTACCCGAGAACTGTCTGGTCATAACAATTCACTATGAAAGTAAGAAAATCATCAGTGACAATTCTGCACACTACTACTATTCCTAGCATAGAAGCGACATAGTTTAGCCAAAGCTTCTTAGAAGTTCAAAATATCGATGATATAAAAATGGAATCTTCCACAAAGTTAATTAACCAATATTAGGCAGTGCATTGCAGAGCCTACAGCCAAGGGAAGAGCAGTAATTCAAAGTCTGAAAGGATGTCCGTAGATAAAGAAATTTAAGACACATAGTAAAGTTGTCACAAGGGCAAAGAACACAAATTCGTTTAAGGGGGCACAGAGCAAGAGGAAGATCGCTAAATACCCCCATAAGATTGTAACTGCATGTTAGGTTGAAAAGCATAAATCATTCTACAGGAAGCAGTCAGGCATCAAACATGCAAATTGCTACCAAACAACTCATTAAGAAACCTTTCCTGCCCCGCCTTCTTTTTTCTTTTCTAAATTTACTATACTCATGATATAATATACAAGCTCAATTTTCTAAACGCCCTAGGCTACTTGGGTTTGGGGGGGGGGGGGGGGCCAAAAANGAGCCAAATAGAACCCGCACTACTGCTGAAGAACAGTATCATTAGGTTCTCTGCATATTTATCACCCAGCAGCAATTTTGTTAGTTTGATAGTTAAATAGTAGTAAATAACCTTAATCTCATATGTATTAGGAGTAGGACATGTATTATATATAGGGCTCATTGTATCATTGTCAATAATTAATCAATAATATTTTCTCCCGTGCATTCATACATGGTATCAGAGCATTGGTGAGATAATTATCGTTGTGCGTCATTCCAATGACATTTGGAATTTTCCAGCGAGCTACAGTGTTTCCGGTGAACACTAACAGTGAAACAGTGACTTCTTTTTCCGGCGTAAACATTATAATGTCATTCTTATTAGAAGCCCTAGACTCACAATTCGTTGGATCGAATGCATTAAATCCAATCCAGATGGTTTCTTTACCGGATTATATTGAGTTCCTCCAGTACAAAGCACGTAAACAGACATTTCCAGGATTAGCCTCCGTTGTTCCAACGAATAGTAGCATGACTGGTGTCTCCCAATCTTCACCTTCTGAGTCTTGGGTCATTGATTCAGGTGCATCTGATCATATTTCTGGTAATAAATCTCTTTTCACTAGTATCTCATATTCTCAATCTCTTCCAACAATCACAATGGCCAATGGGTCTCAAGCCATGGCAATTGCAATAGGTTAAGCAAGTCTACTTCCTTCCTTACTTTAGACTCAGTTCTTTATGTTCCTAGTAGTCCTTTTAATCTCATAGTCGTTAGTCGCTTAGACAAATCACTTAAATCTGCTGTTTTATTTCTTGATGACCTTGTTTTTATACAGGAACGCAGTACATGGCGGATCATTGGTACCGGACGTGAATCAGATGGACCTATTACCTTATCCTTGCAAAATCACATGGACTCGCATCTTGTCTTCTTCCAATAACTTGTCTCGTTACTGATTCACCAGATTTATTACATAAACAGTTAGGACATCCCAGTTTGTCAAAACTTCAGAAAATGGTACCTGGCTTATCTCATTTGTCCACTCTAGAGTAAGAGTCGTGTCAGCTCGGTAAGCATACCCGCTCCCATTTCCCGCGGCGTCTTGATCATCAAGCAGAGTCACCTTTTACTTTAGTCCATTCAGATGTTTGGGGTCCTTGTCGAGTTAGTTCTACCTTAGGATTCCGCTACTTTGTCAGTTTCATTGATGATCATTCTAGGTGCACTTGGATATTTTTTATGAAAAACCGATCTAAGTAGTTTTCTATTTTCCAGACCTTCCACGCTGAAATTCAAAATCAATTTGGGGTTTCTATCTGCACATTTTGTAGTGATAATGCCCTAGAATATTTGTCTTCACCATTTCAGCAGTTTATGAACTCCCATGGGATTATTCATCAAACATCTTGTCCGTACACATCCCAACAAAATGGGGTAGCTGAAAAAAGAATAGACATCTTATTGAAATTGCTCGTACCCTACTCATACAATCTCATGTTCCACTGCGTTTTTTGCGGGATGCAGTTCTTACATCTTGTTATCTTATTAATCGTATGCCATATTCAGCTATCCAAAATCAAGTTCCATTCTCTGTCCTGTTTTCCCACTTACCTTTGTTCTCTCTTCCTCCCCGTGTCTTTGGGAGTACGTGCTTTGTTCATGACCTTACTTCAGGAAAAGATAAGTTAGCTCCTCGTGCTCTTAAGTGCATATTTTTGGGTTACTCGAGAACGCAAAAAGGGATATCGATGTTATTCTCCTGATTTTCAGCGATTTCTTATGTCTGCTGATTTTACCTTCTTTGAAACCCAATCATACTTCACAGGTCCAGTTAATCATTTAGATATTTCTGAGGTGCTACCTGTTCCTTCTTTTGGAGATTCAGTCTCTATCTCCCATTCATCTTCCTCCATAGCTCCAGTGCCACCACCTAGTCCAGTTCAACCTTCTACAGCTCCACCACTACTGACTTATCATCGTCGTCCGCCCCCAGCATCAGGCCCAGCTGATTCACATCCTGCACCCGACCCTGCTAATACTGCGGACATGTCTCCTCTTAATCAACCGATTGCACTACGAAAAGGTATACGGTCCACGCTTAATCCTAATCCTCATTATATCGGTTTAAGTTACTATCGTCTCTGATCATCCCATTGTGCATTTGTGTCATCTTTGTCTTCTACTTCCATCCCTAAGTCTACATGTGAAGCACTGTCTCATCCTGAATGGCGACAGGCTATGATTGATGAGATGTCTGCTTTACATACGAGTGGTACTTGGGAGCTTGTTCCTCTTCCTTCACGTAAATGGACGGTTGGTTGTCGTTGGGTGTATGTAGTCAAAGTTGGTCTAGATGGCCAAGTTGATCGACTTAAGGTTCGTCTTGTTGCCAAAGGATATACTCAGATATTTAGACTCGATTACAGTGATACTTTCTCTCCCGTGGCTAAAATTGCATCAGTCCGCCTTTTTCTATCCATGGTTGTTGTTCGCCATTGGCCTCTCTATCAGTTGGACATTAAGAATGTTTTTCTTCATGGTGACCTGATGAGGTTTATATGGAGCAACCACCTAGTTTTGTTGCTCAGGGGGAGTCTAGTGGCCTTGTATGTCGGTTGCGTCGGTCTCTCTATGGTCTAAAGCAATCTCCTCGAGCCTGGTTTGGTAAGTTCAGCACAGTTATTCAGGAGTTTGGCATGACTCGTAGTGAAGCTGATCACTCTGTATTTTATCGACATTCTGCTTCAAATTTCTGTATATATCTGGTTGTTTATGTTGACGATATTGTTATTACCGGCAATGATCAGGATGGTATTAGTAAGTTGAAGCAACATCTCTTTCAGCACTTTCAGACTAAGGATCTGGGCAGATTAAAGTATTTTCTAGGTATTGAGGTCGCTCAGTCCCGCTCAGGTATTGTGATCTCACAACGGAAGTATGCCTTAGATATTCTTGAGGAGACAGGAATGACAAGTTGTAGACCTGTTGACACTTCGATGGATCCGAATTCTAAACTTCTGTCAGGACAGGGGGAGCCTCTTAGCGATCCTGCAAGATATAGGCGGTTGGTTGGTAAATTAAATTACCTCACAGGGACTAGACCTAACATTTCCTTTCCTGTAAGTGTTGTGAGTCAGTTTATGGATTCTCCATGTGATAGTCATTGGGATGCAGTTGTCCGCATTCTTCAGTATATAAAATTAGCTCCAGGCAAAGGCTTATTGTTTGAGGATCGAGGCCATGAGCAAATCGTTGGATACTCAGATGCTGATTGGGCAGGATCACCTTCTGATAGACGTTCTAGTCTGGATATTGTGTCTTAGTAGGAGGAAATTTGGTGTCTTGGAAGAGCAAGAAACAGAATGTGGTTGCTCGATCTAGTGCAGAAGCAGAATATCGAACAATGGCTATGGCCACATGGGAGCTAATTTGGATCAAACAGTTGCTTAAGGAGTTGAAATTTGGTGAGATTAGTCATATGGAACTTGTGTGTGATAATCAAGCTGCTCTTCATATTGCGTCAGTGTTCCATGAGAGAACTAAACACATAGAGATTGACTGTCACTTTGTTAGAGAAAAGATACTCTCATGAGATATTGCTACAAAATTTGTGAAGTCGAATGATCGCTTGCTGATATTTTCACCAAGTCTCTCACTGGTCCTCGTATTAGTTATATATGTAACAAGCTCAGTACATATGATTTATATGCACCAGCTTGAGGGGGAGTGTTAGTTTAATAGTTAAATAGTAGTAAATAACCTTAATCTCATATGTATTAGCAGTAGGACATTTATATATATAGGGCTATTGTATCATTGACAATAATTAATCAATAATATTTTCTCTCGTGCATTCTCACAAATTTTGGAGGCCTTTAACAGGAAAAAAGTGACTAAAGAAAACCATTCTAGACCATACTCGTAAAAGCAGACTTTTCTCAAGAGGCTACATCCACAACAAGGTTCTCAGGGTTCATAGACGACACAGTCAGCTTTGATCCCTAACCAACTAGTGAAGAATGAGAGCTCACACCATGTAAGCTACTTCAAAACCCATACTCCTCCATTGATAGTCAGGTTAGGTCATCACCACCATAGATAAAAAACTCAAAACATAATAAAGAAAAATATAAAGGGAAAAAACGGCTCCTGGAAAGCAAAAAAGCATTTAGCTAAAGCAACAGCACTACATAAACCAACTTTTTTTTTCTTTTTCTTTTTCAAAACATTTTTGGGGTGGGACCACTAGCCTGCTACTCATATCTCCATATAAACCAACTCGATTTTAAGGTTCCACACTGGTACTAGATTGATTATAATATCATCTACCATCCTCTTCAGACACCATACATCAAATTCTCGTTAATTGAAGGTCTCTCTCCATATTTTTAATAGGCAGAACAATTTTTATTAATTTCGTAGCACCAACAAGGTAATAACATGTTACAAAGTGATTGGGAATTCTAAGACTTCACAATTTACATATGAGAGTCCAAGAACTCTAGCATGTGTTCCAAGCCTCCCAATGCACTTTTATATACCAAAAATACAAGTTCTGGTGGTCCATCTGAAATTTACAAAGATAAGGATAAAGTTTATCCTCAAAATAGCAATGGTCTCTTTATACCGACACTGACCAAAATATACATCTCATAATAGAGATACCTTATAGTCATGTCGATATTCCAGGTAGCAGATGCTACGTCAATTAAGGTCAGCCAATTTGCTCAGTGCTATACTGCTACACAAACTTGCTCAACACAACAAGGCTTTTCTGTGTCAATCAGTATACACTTGACATACAATAGGCAGCTCCTATCATCATATATAGCAGCACTAGGTGCTAAGCGTCCTGAAGTCATTGGGGACTACAAAGCCATCAGCATGTAATATTCATGGACAAAACTTCTCTTTTCTCTAAAGTTCTTTCTCCCCTTCTGTTTTTTTCTAGGTTTCTCTTTTCTTTTAATTTTTTTGGGGGAGTTTTGGAGTAGGGTGGAGAGACTAAAATGAATTGGAACTTTTAGAGAAGACAAGTTACCTTTAAGAGAAAATGCTCTGATTCATTCAACTAGTTTGAACCAGAACTTGCAGCACATGGGGCTTGCCTATTATTCTCATTTAAAGAATGGGTATCATCAATCTCAGGTATATGCTGCTCAGCACGTCCAGCAGGTAAAGTCTCCTCCAATATATTTGATTCAGCAGAACTGGCTCTGCTATCTGTGGTTTCCAAATGCTCCATCAGATGTGATACAGTGGCAACAGCTGCACTGATGTCATTCCTAGATTCCAGACCATGGTCTGATGTCGAACTGTTGCGAGAGAAAAACTTCTCCTTCCAACCCCTTGAACTCTTTGTTAAAGATTCTTTGTATCTAAAAAACAATGATAAAAACAAGTAAATAGGGGTTACAAACAAATAACATTTTCTGATGTTTCAGAGGTCACCTGAACAATTATAAGAGATGATATTAGAGTTTCCAGATACCTCATTGACATTGCACTAAGTCGAGACTTTATAGATTCTGAAAAAGACTGAAAATCTGATGGTCCGGCTCTGTGTTGATGGTTAGGAGATGATTGAAAAAGAGTCCTCCTACAATACCATAACTCAATAATAAGCAAAATAAGAGAATATATCGGCCTTATTTGTCTTTTATTCTTAGGCCTTTACCCCCTCCCCCCTTAAAATTCAAGATTTAAGATATCTTTCTTGTTCACCAACTCTTCATGATCGGGAATTAAGAAGAATGAGATAGCCATCAAAAAGGGAAAAATCCACAAAAAGGCCTTTTTGTCGTGCCCCTATCTAGAAAGGGTGAGGCTGCCAGCTTTCTTTTGGTAATTGTTGCAAACTCATTTTATTTTTGGAGGATCCATTCCCATGACTGTAGTTATGTAACCCACATAGAGCAAAAGAAAAGAGGAACCATCAAATCTCAACCAAGCTTGACAAATAAACACACCTATCATTTGACGAAGTCCCAAGTTGATTAACAGCAGCATTTGATCCTGACCCAGAGGCAGAAACCTGATCAGCTTGAAAAGAAGATGGTTGAGTGACTAGTTGTCCAGAACCTTCTCCAAAAGCAACAATTGGAGAATCCTGACCAGAAACCAAGAATGCAGGAGCGGGTGCACCCCCACTCCTTTGAGTAGAAGATGAAGCAGCAGCAGCAGCAGGAGGGGGAGGAGCATTTGGATGAGTTGAAAACACCAGAAAATGGGGATGACCTTGACCTGATGACCTACCTCGCTGACCTTCCCTTCTGGCAAGGTGGCGTGTCCTTCCCATGGCAGCGGCAGCAGCTAAGTGCTGAAGGATACGCTCTTCAAGTTCAGAATCAGTTGCACTTACAGGTAACTGTGAAAGAAACATACAAGATTTTTTCACAAAATGGATCATTAACAGCTTATAAGAAGAAAAAACTTTCCTGGACTTCAGAAATGCTAACATGCTGTAATTCAAAATCTCCTAGAGTTGGATGGTGAAAGATTGTGGTGTTTCTAGGAGGATTCATCCTGATGTTTCTCTCATGCTCTACTGCATCCAACAATTCCTGGCTGAAAGAGAAGCACATTCATCGACAGCATTGAAGGAGGACTAAGAAAGATCACAAACTGATAAACAAGTGGCTGATTTGAGAATAAGACCGAACCTGTTAGGGTCTTTCAAGCTGAGAACCTGCCAACACATAGGGCACTGGGAGCTTCGCTGACACCTACAGCACATACATTAAATTTATTCATGATATTAGTGCTTTCAAATTAAGCTCTATTCGTGCCTTCAGTCTCAGTATTTGCAGCATATACTGCCAAAGATCCAAAAATTAATAATCTATCAACTGATAATCTTCCTTGACAAATACAATTTCGAAGGAATAAATCCAAAAATTTAAATTTAAAAAAGGAGAATCAAATGCTCCAATTTTACCTTTTTTCTAATTTCAATATCAGAAATAGCGGATACAATCATGATTCAATGGATCAATGCCACTTAAGTTTAACTTTCCACATGACTTTGGTTGGAACAATGGTAAATAGGAGATATTTAGTGCATCAAGAAGTCATTTGTCATTATTTTGCTCCCTCTTTTATCGTCCTAAACAGACACAACAAGGAACCAACAGTAACAGCAAACCCCCTCCTCCTGCTCTTTGGGCCTCCTTCGCAGGAAGTTGGGTATAAAAGCTTAATAGATAAGATGGAACGCCAAAAATCATGGATAAAGACTATGGATTCACACCCTTTTCTCAGTCATCAATTGGAATTATATTCTACATCATCTATACAATTGGTGAGCAACATCAAGCATCATTTATATATGGATATCTTATTAATATTAATCAGAAAGAATCACAATGCTGAAATCATAATGACCACCTATCTCTTATATCTTCAAGCAAACTGTTCAAGTAGGAGCATATAATCCTCCAAGAAAACCATGGAACCCAAAAGTTGGGCAACAGAGGAATAAATCACATGAAAAGACAAACCCCAAAAGCCCCATGTCATTTTTTTTAATTGAGAAAGCCTAATGACATGCTTTATTGCAGTATTTGGATCTTTAACGTTGTCAAAATACTCTACATCTAGTTTGTGTGTTCCCACCAGAGGCACTTCATAGAGCATTCTAATTTTCCGCAAGAAAGCCTACAACTCATCTTTACAACATTAGAGTAACAGTAAAAGCCATTGGGCAGTCATCAATGTCCACAAAATGTCACCTTTTTTGGGAAGTCATAAAAAGCACTATGCATCATAGAGATAAGTGTTAAGACATGAGATATCTAATTAATAAAGGAATATTTGGATCACCATTCAAGTATACATTGAAGATGGAACTCATGCTTGCAACCAGTCACCTGCACGTTGAAAAATTATATTACTCCATTTAAAAGCCAATTCTGCTAACACTAACACGGGATAATGTGAACTACGTACTGTAGAAGGATCACTTTCACAAAATGCTTCAAGGCATATGCTGCAAGCATCATCGCAGGCATCCTGAATTCCACCCTCAACAAATGCCGCAGCTGAAGTCAAAATATCCTCAGCCATCTTGCCGTCCTCCATCTGTCAAAAGATAAAACCTTTAAAATATCACTCCACTTTAACAAAGCAAAAAACAGTGTGACTCACTAATCTCATATCCAACGGAAAAAACAACTAAAGAAAGCCCTTAACACCAAATGATCACCTTACCTGCTTTTACTTACACTGGTGAGAATCAAATGTTACATAGAGATTAGAGACAGTACAATGTCTTGCTCTTTTGGTTTAATATGGCATCGATATCAATATCTGTTTTTCCAGCTTTCCACTTTGCTAGTCCCCGATTATAATTTCATACTAATTGATTAATATACTTCCAACAGCAGCTCAGAGGAAAAAAAAAGAGGGGACTAAACCCCAAATTTCCACCTTTGTTAAACAAAGTTGAGAATAACATCTCAAACCCAACAGTGAAAAGAGCTTCCTTCCCCAAATCCCAAGACAATCTCTATCACCATGTTCAATATAAAAAATAATCACCATTTAACAAATTCAAAAATTTCACTTAATTATCCCTTATTCGGGAAACGACTCTATAACCAACCAAAACAATAATACTCTAAGGTCACATCTGAGTCACGCAGATACTCAATAATTTGAACTACAAGAAGGGGAAAAGAAAAAACAAAATAACTAGCCAGTCCTCCAATTAGTAAAAGAAGCTCAATTTCCGATACCCAGTAATTAAAATTGAAAAAATTCACAAAAACCATGCGAGTAAATTACCTCAAAGCAGCTTCAGTTAAATAAGGCACAGATCAAAGATCAAAGAATAAGTTGATAAGAGGAATTTGGGGTTTTGAGAGATAATCACAGAAAGGAAAAGAGTGGAAGGGCAAGGAAGAAGAAGACTTTGAACTTTCCCCTATGAATTATGGTTTATTTATTTATTTATTTCTACTTCATTGGCGTGATGACTAAGCCCACAATAGCTTTGCAAGCGAGTGAATTATTACTATTATTGTTACCTAAAATGGAATGAGCGACAAATGACCACATTCAAATACCACGTGGCATATATTATAGTTGTATGGTCCAAAGCTTAAAAAACACAATTTCTAGGGATGCAACTGTACTGTGTGAATATCCGTCTTGCCACGCTATGCTTCACATAATCAATATCATTGATTTCTTCATTTCACACTTTCTTGGGCCAAATAATACTCTAATATTTTAAAATTTATATGGTGACATTTTGTATTTAAATTTTTTATGCCATTTTAGAAATAATACTATTCAGTAACTCTATTGTATTGGATAAAATCGATTCATATTAAATGCTCGTATAATAAAGTGACAAATGGAACCAGATGGAAAGCGAGACAGGTGGAAGTCGAGATTGGGGCCGGCAGTCTCGGTTGGCACCGGGAAGCCCCCAAAGGGAATGTTTCTCACGAAGACAAATGAATGCCCGTCACCCGATAGCATTTAATGAAGAATATTTTGCAGTATTAAATACATAGTCCGTTATAGAGAATATGGCATTCATAGCATGTCGTTACACATTCTTCAATGACCGTGATAATTGTCATTTAAGAGGGGTTTGATCTTAGGTCCTTATTCCCTAGGTGCCACTATAAATAGGAATTTCAACAACTATTATAAGGAGGGGATTTTCTGACAAACTCATGTTATACACATTATTTTAAGCTCAATAACACGTTATTTCTTGTTTATTGTTATTGTTACCGTCTTCGGAAGCTTTGCTTCCGAAACCAAGATATCTGCTATCTTACCTCGATTTCAACGCTAAGTCTTGTATTTTTATTTAATTTATTTATCATTTTGGGATCAAATTGATTCGCTTGTCTATAAAAAAAAGTATAAATTCAACTGTACCGTTTTATGGGTAAACAGTTTGGCGCCCACCATGGGACTTAGATAGTTGCATAATCGGATTGATCTTTGCATCTATTACTAACCTGCTTAATTCTTTGTTTCTTAGAGAAAAACCATAAAAGATGGCAGATAACTGCGCCAACATCACACACAATGTTGAGGCCCAAGGAAATCAGCCTCGATATAAAGATTCGATCAGCGATACTCACAAAGAGGAGGGCATAGCCACTCCGGTCCATGGCAGGCAATATCCACAACATGTTCAAGAGGCAACTCTTGATGATGCTGAAGATGAGCACATTGTGGAAATGGTAAAAATCTTAAGGGAGCTACAAAGGGCTATTATGGGCCATCTTTCACGACAGGATTAGGTCATGACGGAGTTGAAGCAAGCATTGTCGGGTGCCTCCAACAATGCAAATGGTAAAGGTCCAGTTCATCCCGGTTCTCCCACAAACCAAACAGCAAAGGGTTGATAACAACACTCAGTGGGGTGAGGACGGCTTTGACATGGCCGGAGGAAACGGCAGCGCCGGTAACAACAACGAGAATGATACCTTTAAAATCAAACTCATGTAGTTTACGAGGGGAATAAACGTCTGAATTGATCAAATCCCGGGCACACCATTGGTGTCGAAAGGATTAGACTCAAAGAAGTACACCCAGTTGCCGTTCAAACCAAGCGTGACACCGGAGTTGATCCCAGAGCGGTTTAAAATGCCAGACATGCCAAAATATGGTGGGACTTTTGATCCTCAGGAGCATATCACTTCCGCACGAGATTGAATCGATCTTGTTGAAGAAGTTCGGGGAGACCCTCACAAAAGGGGCCCTGACATGGTATTCACTTTTGCCGGAGCACTCAATAGATTCTTTCAAGATGCTCGCGAATTCTTTTGTCAAGGCCCATGCCGGGGTCAGGAAGGTACATGCCCAAAAGGTCGACATATTCTGAATTGCACAAGGAGAGTCCGAACTGTTGTAGAAGTTCGTGACCAGGTTTAAGAAGGAGAGAATACTGCTACCGGTCGTGTTAGATGAATGGGCAGTGGAGGCATTTACTAAAGGGCTGGATTCAAGGAGTTCTGACGCTTCCCGAAAATTGAAAAAAAGTGTGCTGGAGTTCCAGGCAACAACATGGGCAGATGTTCATAACCGCTATGAGTCGAACATACGAATTGAGGATGACCAGCTTGGTTTCCTAACGTCAACCAAGGGTCGGGACAAAGAAAAGAATAAGAAAAAGTTGAAGGATGATTTCAATGCAGACCAACGGTCTTCTAGAGATCGGTTTTTGCCCTACGAAAGGGCCTAATTATGTATTAGAGGTTTCCGATCAGAGGATAGATTCTCTACCGATAGAAGAGATGATTGCGGTTGGAATAACATCGTTACAAGACAAAGAGATATCGGGCTCCCAGGACTCCACCTACCTCAGAATGTCCGAATACAATTTTAAAGTCAGCATAGTGGAATTGATTTTGGAAATGAGAAATAATAAAGAAACTCGATTTTCTAGGCCGATGAGATCCGACCCTAATCAAAGGTATCCCAATCTATGATGCGAGTATTATGGGACTAACAGCCACCGGAAAGGGAGACTGTCGTATTCTGCGCGAGGAGGTGGCGACATTGCTGAAAAATGGCCATCATAGAGAATTCTTAAGAGATCGGGCTAAGAATAATTACGGCCACAATCGGATAACGCTGAACGCTTAGAAGCAGGAGAAGATCCCCCTCGCGTAACAATCAACATGATTTTTGGGGAGAACAAGATTAATGGTATATCCTTTCCTAAAAAGACAAAGGTATCGGTGAAACATAGCAAGAGATTCCGGGAAGTCGCCGAAGACGACATCACCTTCACGGAGAAAGACGCAGATAGACACCTACTACCGTACCACAATGCCTTGGTAATATCTCTTAATGTTTTAAATTTTAAAATTAAACATGTTTTGATGGACCAAGGAAGTTTAGCTAATATTATCCAATGGAGAGTGTTGGAACAAGCCAAGCTAACCGGAAGTATCAATCCCACCACAAAGCTCCTTTCGGGGTTCAATTTAGCAAGCGTGACAACCCGATGAGAGATTCGGCTGCCTACGAATGCCTAAGGGGTAATGAAGACGACCCTTTTGAAGTAGTACACTGCGATATGGGCTACAATATTATAATAGGGAGACCATGGTTACACAAGATGAAGGATGTGTCGTCAACATACCATCAACTTCTAAATTTCCAACCTCCGGATAGAATTAAACAAATAAAAGGAGACCAACATGTGGGAAGGGAGATGAATGCGATCTCAGTTTCCAGTAGCAAGGGGAAGGAGCACGCAACACAGCAATTACAGAAACCGGTGTCTGCTCCCAAGCCACACGAAAACAACTAGGGGTAGGAGTCATCGAGCCCTTATTAGTTACCAAGATATTTCCAGGTACCAAAAGAAATGAACGCAACAAAGTCACAGCGAAAGAACCCGTGAAAGTCGCATTGTTCGAAAAGTTCTTAGAGAGGAGGTTCCACTTGGGGACAGGACTAAACCCCAAGCTCGAGTCAGGATTCATAGAATTTCTTAATTTAACATTGACTGTTTTATGTGGTCGCATACGGATATGATAGGTATCCCGCTAGAGTTAGTCGTGCATAAGTTAAGCATGGATCCTACCATCCCTCTGGTACGACAGAATAAATGACCTATTGCCGAGGTCAGGAACAAATTAGTGAAGGAAGAGGTAACTCGATTGCTTGATATAAGTTCAATCCGGAAGGTAAAAGTATCTTGACTGGCTAGCTAATGTAGTAGTAGCTCCAAAAAAATACATTTTGCATATGCGTAGATTATAAGGATCTGAACAAAGCGTGCCCAAAAGACTTGTTCTCATTGCCAAACATTGATCAAATGGTTGATGCGACGGCCGGGCATGAGTTGATGATTTTACTCGATTCTATTCCGGGTACAACCAAATCAAAATGAATCAGAAGGATCAGAAAAAAACTTTGTTCACAACAAACTTTGGCACATATTGCTATAATGTGATGTCATTCGGGATTAAGAACGCCGAATACACTTATCAGTGGCTCGTAAACAAAATATTTGAGAAGAAAATAGGGAAAACAATTGAGGTTTATATAGATGATATGCTGGTTAAGTCTTTGAACGCAGGTGATCATCTGAAACACCTCCAAGAAACCTTTGACATCCTACGAAAGCACAATATGAAGCTTAACCCCAAGAAATGTGCATTCAGAATCAGCTCTAGTAAGGTCTTAGGGTTTCTGGTATCACAAAGTGGGACCGAAGCCAACCCGATAAAATTAAAGCCATCGAAGATATTCCCAACCAGTTGTCAAATGTGAAAGAGGTTCAGAGGTTAATAGGAAGGCTGGCTATTTTAAGAAGATTCATTTACCGGTCTTCAAAAAAGTGCCATCACTTATTCTCACTTCTAAAGAAGAAGAAGAACTTCGAATGGACTCCGGAATGCCAGCAGGCTCTGAAAGAGTTGAAAAAATATTTATCGAGCCCTCCATTACTATCAAAACCTGAGGAAGGAGAACAATTGCTTATTTATTTAGTGGTCTCGGGGGTAGCGGTAAGTGACGTTTTAGTCCGTGAAAATGAAGGTACACAATCTCCTATTTATTATGTTAGTAAAATTTTAACGGGAGCTAAAACTCGCTATCCACACCTCGAAAAGCTAGCCTTAGCTCACGTAGTCGCCGCCTCGAAAGCTTAGGCCTTATTTCCAATGTCACCAGATAGCCGTGGTGACGACCTTTCCCTTGCAGAATATCCTTCACAAACCTGAACTTTTAAGTTAACTAGCTAAGTAAGTAGTCGAAATGAGTGAATTTGATGTAGAGTATAAACCTAGGACTACAATCAAGTCACAAGTTTTGACCGACTTTATGGCCGATTCCAGTCCTAAACTGCTATCTTTGGCCACCAAAAAAACGGTGATGGTGTCAGAATCGACATCAGTGAGTTTGGACCTTGTTCACGGGTGGAGTTTCTAACATGCAAGGATCCGAGATTGGTGTATTATTAATCACGCCTTCGGAAGAAACTATGAGGCAGACAATAAGAATTGTTCCCTTAACTAACAATGAAGGGAGTATGAGGTCTTGATTATAGGACTCGAGTTGGTCTGGGGACTGGATTCCAAGGATGTAGAAATAAAATGTGATTTCCAACTAGTAGTAAATCAGGTCTACGAAATCTTTGATGCAAAAGAGGAACGCATGCAACAATATGTAGTGAAAGTTTAGGCTCTGCCTGTACAGTTTAGAGAATGGTCAATAACCCATATCAGAGGGAGGAAAACGCAGAAGTAGATGCACTAGCCAATCTGGGCCCGTCCATGGAAATGAAGGGGTCAGACTCTGGTGCGGTCGTGCAGCTTATGCATTCATATTAGATGTTGACGGCTATTATGAAGTAAACGCGACCAATTTGGGCTGAGACTGGAGGAATGAGATTATTGACTATCTCGCACGGCAAACTACCCGAATATCCAAAGGAATCCCGGGCGCTTCGCACTAAAGTAGCCATATAATGCTTCAGGGGAGGTCAATTGTATAGAAGATCTTTTCAAGGCTCGTTGGCCCAATGTCTAGGAGACTTCAAAGCTAATTATGTCATGAGAGAAACTCATGAAGTATTCTGTGGAAATCACTCGGGCGCGGATTCCTTGGTATTAAAGCTAATTAGGGCAGGTTACTACTGGCCCAATATGGAACAAAATGCTAAGGGCTATTGTTTAGAAATGCAATAAGTATCAACGCCACACACAATTGGTGCTCTAATCGGCAGAGCTATTGTATTTGATTTTATCATCCTAGTCGTTCATGAAATGGGGGACGGACATAGTCGGCCCACCGTGCCATCTCCCGATAAGGTAAGATTTATTTTTATTTTAATTGACTACTTTTCTAAGTGGGTTGAAGCAGGTCCATACCAAAAAATTAATGAGCGCGAAGTAGTCGATTTCCTGTGGGAGAACATAATCTGCAAGTTCGGAATACCAAAAGAGATAGCATGCGACAACGGGCCACAATTTATAGGTGCAATGGTTACAAAGACCTAAAAATCAAAAGAATAACATCATCGTTGTACCACCTTAGTGCAAACGGATAGGCGGATCAATGAACAAAGTAGTTATTCAAAACCTTAAAAAGAGATTGGAAGCAACCGAAGGCAAATGGACCGAAGAACTACCGAGAGTGCTATGGGCATACCAAACAACGACAAAATCAAGCATAGAGGAGACACCTTTCTCTCTTGTATACGGGAGCAGAAACCCTGATCCCGGTAGAAGAAGGAGAACCTAACATGAGATACTTTTGGGTAGATAAAGAAGCAAACAACTAAGCATTACCGGTTAGATTGGAGCTACTCGACGAACACAAGCTTGGCCCATAAAAGGATGGTGGCCCAAAAATTAAGAATGGGAAGATATTACAAACGAAGAACCACTCTCTGTTTTTTCAAAATGGGAGACTTGGTTTTAAGGAAAGTGACTCAAAATTAGAGGTGGTAAACGGGCCAGGTTAGCCCGGTTCCGGACCGGCCTAGACCGGTAGAACCTGAAATTGGTCCGGACCGGTAAGGGGGGCTGGGCTGGGTTGGGTAGGGGGTTGGGTTGGGTTTGGACGGTTTAAATTTTTGAAACGGGTTACCTGGCCTAGTAAAACCCGTTAGATGAACAGTGCCATTAAACCGATTAACCGGCCCGGTACTAATTAACATAATTTAAAATTATTGGAATTTAACATATAGTGTATATATTTAGGGTATAAAACTATAAATGCTCAAATCATAGAATAAGATGGTAACGTATTATTTTTAAAATATGCTATATATGTGTTATTTTAAGATTTTAAGACAATTTGTATTATTTTAAAATTATTAGACGTATTTATGCTTAATGTTTTAGTTTGTTAGATTAATTTGAAGTATTATTAATTTATTATGGATGAAAAATTAGTTTTACTATTTTTTTTGTTAATTTACTTTTTAAATGCAAACTTTAATTTTGAATTTTGAAATAAATATAGTACTTGCAATTTATAAGTGTAATTTTTCCCAACTTCCTTTTATTCTTTAAATTAATACAAAGTATTAATATAACTTACAATAGTTATATAAAATTCCAAAAAAAAATAATTAAAAATACACTAAACCCGGCCCGACCCCCTCAACCCGTAACCCTTATGGTTCAATTTTTATCCGGATTAACCCGAACCCGTTAAACCCGTTAAAACCTAACCCGTAACTGGCCTGGAACCGGACCCGTACGGGTCAAAAAAATCCAGGCCCGGCCCGTTAGACACCCTTACTCAAAATACACGAAAGCTCAATGCAGAACTGGGTCCAAGGTGGGAAGGCCCCTACCGGGTTTCAGCTATCACCAGAAAAGGATCATACGAATTGGTAAATCAAGACGGAGCAAAATTACTGAGCAACTAGAATGTGGCACACCTCAAAAGATACTTTTGCTGACGAGTGTTGCACCCTATTTTGCACTAGTCAAGGCAATATTCAACTTGTTTCTCTATTGCTGATGAAGAGAGTCGCCACCTAGTATTTAAAGGTATACTAGGGGACCTATTTAATTACTAACTTATGTTCATTACAAGTCTACAAATCGGTGAGATTATGAGTAAGGATTTTTGTTCTTCTAAGGGCAAGGTGTTAGGCACCCTTAAAACCTACCTGAGATAGCTACATAGAACTTAGACTAATTTTAAGGACTCGATTATTTATACTATGCTTAATTATCACTAAGCCGTGGTTTATTACATGTTAAAAGGAGTACATATGAGACTTTAGAAGGGGTATAGGATTATAAAGAGTTATTGGAGGCTAAGAGAGTTTTGAAAGTGGTTTATATTTTAAACCTTGAAGTACTAAGTTAGGAAAAGTGATTATCTTTGAACAATATATTCTAGAGTAATCTTAAGAGTTTTTTTTGTAAGAAATATGATTTTTAAATGTACCTTGGTTTTCAAAAATCTGAAGAAGCAAGTCTTTGGAAATTCATTTGAGACTGTCTCTTACTGCCTTTTTATGAAAAATCTAACTTCGTTCCTTGTTAGTGGAAATCAATTATTCTTTCCTAATTTGCTTTGAAAACAGGTTCCCGTTCTGATTAAAGACCGGAGCTTCAAAAACTTTGAGAAGAGTGAGTATATAAGATGAACATGTTTGAATTAACAGGAGGTGAAGATCAATTACTAGCTATTTTCTTTTAAGTCCTATATTAATTAAGTTTTGCCAAAGTATCATGTAATACTAGAGCATAAAAGAAAAACACATAATATAATATATATGAGTGTTAAATACAAGAGGAAATCATATGATAAAACAACAACAAGGGCAATAAAAAAAATATGAAGGCAGTAAACTAGGCTATGGATATGATGAACAATAACAAAAGAAGTAAGAAGAGATGACTAGACTCTGATGATTGAGCCTCAATAAGGTAGGCCCAGCTATTTGAGAGGAGCGGCTATAGCAAAACTCACTTCTTCAAAGGAGCAACAAGGCTGGTTTGAGCATGAGTTCCTTAAGAACTCAACATGCCCATACACATGCCCAAAATAATAGAAGAAGGTTATTAGAAATATACTCTTAAAGAACTAAATGTGTTAGTGAAATAAGGGCTAGGGAGGAAGCCCCACTGTTTACCTTGAAAAATGAGTTTAAAAATTAAAGATATTTTGGGGTTTTAAAGATACGTGATATATTCTAATACTAGTGATTATACAAGTAATATTGAGCTTAAGTACGAAGAGATAATGAACTAAATCAGTGTTGTTGGAATAGTAATGGGCCTCGAGCTCGATTACCCTGGGAGCCCGAGGTCAGCTAAGTATAATAAAGTATGAACAATAAAGTAAAGGCAATAAAACTGAAGAATAATTGGAGAGCACGCTAAATAAGATAAAAATAAGAATGTTCTATTGTAATGAATGATCTGATGCCTCACAGTATGATTGGGGTCCCATTTATATAGGAGGAGAGAACCCTAAAATAGTACAATTCTCATAGGGGTAAAGAATTCTATTGGTATAGGTGTATAACGGCCTAGTACAAACATGTACCATTTCGTACAACCCTTGTCCTATAGTTAATGCGCAGGTCCACTTGTCCTTGAAAAATCCTCGTTCTTTCTTTATTGACTTCGAGATAATGCTACCCTCGATGCAGTCCGTGCTAGGCATTCGATCAGCTTCCTTGAGGTAGGTGTCCCTTAGCCGGATACGACACCCACTTCGAGTCTCTCGTACTCGGGCCTACAACCCAATTTAAGCCTTCAAAATCATACTCCTCGATTTTGATCGTATACAGATAGTCCCTGCATTTCTTAGAATAGAATGATATGAAATGATTTTGACCTTGATTTTCTTGACCCTCTAATGATGATATCATGCTTGTGACGTAGGCGTTCGAAGTGCTCGAAACGTCTCATCGGTTCATTCCCTAGAAGCATTGAAAGTATTGTCGGTCCATTTTCCCAAAAACATTGAATATGCCATCAGTTTCATCGTCGTTTTTCTATAAATAAGGGGTTACTTGAGTAAAAACTACACTCATTCTTTCTTCAACAACTTCTAGCCCTTTCCCTTCTTTATATCCTCTTCTAATCGCCTATTTTTATGGTTCAAACCTGTGACAACAAGGTCATGTGACAATAATTTTATCAGTTATACCATGGCTCTTTTTCAAAGCTTTTCCCCACTAAGTGAGATTATACTGAGTTGTTGTTGTTGTTGGCTCGAAACAATGAGAGAAGGGCACCAAATTCTTCCTGTATCTGAAGATATCTGTATTTTACACTGTTGCTCATCTCTCTTAACTTCAACCTGGTGTAGTGCTTCATTCCTTTTGTTTTCCATGGAATGAGGTGGCACCATCATCTACTAACTCTTGCATCCCACACCGGTACAATATCTCAAGAAGTCGCTTCATAATAATTGTGCTGACAAGACCCATACTCTCTAAGTTTTTCACCAGGCTACAATATTCTTTAAAGATCGAGATGAAGTCCCCGAGGAAAAGGTTCTCGAAGATGTCGCTCTTGAGGATATACCCCCGAAAGTAGATTAGGTCATTGGCTGTTGTTTTTGCTTCTTTCTTTATGTGTAAGGGCCCCTCGTGGGCTTTGTAAACATCTTTTGTTAATATAAGAATTTTTCCATGTTATCTTCGATTCGTGTTGAATTTCATTCTGCCTTCATTTGTGAAAATCTGAGTGTGTAACTCTAAAGATTAGTCCGAATACTGGACCCGGAACATAATAAACCCCTAGGTTTTAATCGACCAATATAACACTGTCACACCTCCTTTTTCCGAAAGCTTTATTCGGCTTTTACTACACCCCGGGAAGGGATATAGTAAAGAAAGGAGTTTTTCCAATTTAAGAACAATCGAAACGGGATTCGTTTTTTATTTAAGATTTAGAGTCGCCACTTGGGAGATTTATGGTGTCCCTAGTCACCGGTTTGAATCCCGAATCGAGGAAGGGTTTGACTCTGTTTAACAGTCGCAAACCAGAAATCCGAGTAAGGAATTATGTTAACTCGGGAGAAGGTGTTAGGCATTCTCGGGTTCCGTGGTTCTAGCACGGTCGCTCAACTGTCATATTTGGCTAAATCTTGATTTTTATACATGTCATCCTATTTGTGCAATTTTTAAAGTTATTTACCGCTTTTTGTCAATTATTATTTTATTTAAGAAAGTGAACATCGTTTAAGAACGTGTTTTCGGATCACGTCACATGAAATGTACCCGGATCCTCGACATATTCTCATTCGACGTTTTTGGATTTGGATTTGGGTTGCATGAAATGCACACCCGTATTAGGAAAGTAATATTATTAAAATAGCGCCTAAAGCGGCTAACGTGTTATATCTTTTGGGAAGGCCGTGAAATTCGCTAAACGGCCTATCCTGAATACTAGGTATTTTAGTAAGTAATTAATGAGGGCCCCGCAATTGTATATTTGATTTGGCGAGGCTCATCTTATTTTTATTATTAAAAGCCAATCCTAAAGTGATTACGATTTTTCTACTTAATTTGTCTCTAACAGTAAAAATCCTAACGAATTAATAATTATACTAATTGGTTAATTATTGGCCTGGATATGCCTTTGGGCCCAAGATAAACATCCTGGCCCAAGTGGAATCAGATCAATTATGACAACTAGTGAATTTTGTCAAAATAAAAGGTTATGTCCAAATTATTAAGGTCACAAACTTTATATAAATAACCTGTAATTGGGCCAATAGCAAACCTGGACCCAGGCTCACAAGAGTATGTAAATCTGACCCAAACTTGGCAATTCATTTTTTGACCTACGATAGATCCTTTCGTGCATAACCACTAGAAGAGTTATATTGGCCTGTGCCGGATATACTCCCATTCGGAGGTATTCTTTAATATCATGGAACCATGGCTCACCATCAAGCTCCTCTACTATTGTATTGCGATAAGCATGTTGATCTCGGACCTGAATCTGCAATGGGTCCACATAAGCTTTGTCTGGATGATGTAGCATTGATGCCAAAGTGGCCAAAGCATCAACAATTTTATTATGGATTCTCGGAATGTGCTTGAATTCTATGGACTGAAACCGCTGACATAGTTCGTGTAGACACTGCCGGTATGGTATGAGTTTTAAATCCCATATTTCCCATTCTCCTTGAATTTGATGTACCAAGAGATCCGAGTTACTCATGACCAAAATCTCTCGGACACCCATATCTATAGCCATTCTCAACCCCAAAATACATGCTTCATACTCAGCCATATTGTTGGTGCAAAAGAAACAGAGCTGAGCTGTGACAGGATAATGTTGTCCCATCTCTGAAATAAGTACTGCTCCTATTCCGACACCTTTGTTGTTAGCAGCCCCATCAAAGAATAATTTCCAGCCAGGCCTTTCATCTTGTTCCGGTTCATCAATGTACATTGCCTCCTCATTAGGAAAATATGTTTTTAACGGTTCATATTCATCATCAACTGGATTCTCCGCTAAATGATCAGCCACTGCTTGTGCTTTCATCGCAGTGCGGGTTACATAAACAATATCAAATTCTGTGAGCAAGATTTGCCATTAGGCAAGCCTCCCTGTGGGCATGGGCTTCTGAAAGATGTACTTTAACGGATCCAGCCGAGAAATGAGATAAGTGGTATAGGCTGACAAATAATGTTT
>MU777579.1:7995-19873 GCA_026770625.1 Nicotiana glauca
TGGGGATAACTTACCTCCAATATTGACGACGAAAATCCCCTCTTGAAGCTCCCCAAAATCTCCCCAAGCCATGAAGAATGAGAGAAATGAACTCAACCCACGCTTTAAAATGACCCTCTGCCTTCAGGCATTTTCGCTTCTGCGATGCCTTTCCCGCTTCCGCGGTCCCGTTTCTGCGGACCGCTTGCCGCTTCTGCGGCTCCAATTGACCCCAGGCTTTTCGCTTCTGCGGTCAGCCCCACCTCTTCTGCGATTCCACATCAGCGGATCAAGGGCCGCTTCTGCGGGCCTTCCTGCCCCCGCCCTCGTCCGCTTCTGCGGTTTCTTCTTCGCTTCTGCGGGGCCGCTTCTGCGGTCCCATTTTCATAGAAGCGGAAATACCAGATACTAGCAAACTCAGCTCTTCCAAAAAACTAATTTTTGATCCGTTAACCACCTGGAATCCACCCGAGGCCCCCGGGACTTCAACCAATCATACCAACCAATCCCAAAATACATTACGGACCTGCTCGAGGCCTCAAATCATATCAAACAACGATAAAATCATCGATCAACCTTGTGAGCACGAGATTTTTTCCCTAAGCAAATTATTCCTAAAAATCCAAACAAAATGATTTTTCTTTATTTTTACAAATTTTGTTGATATTTATTGCATTTTGTGATAATTAGTTGCATAATAATTCATATTAAAAATACAAAAAATATGCATGGGCATTAGGATTTTAATTTCATAATTTTAGTATTAATTCATTTCGGAACAATTTAAAGGAAAAAAAAAAGCATTTTATTGTTTTTATTGGAAATTGTTATAAAATAGTTATTAAGTAGATTTTAGGGTTTAATTAGTTTTAGTTTAATTATAGTTTAATTTCACACTTTTTATAAATCAGAAAAATAATATATATTTGGAAAATAGAAAATACAAATTGAAAATAAAATACAAAATGAGAAAATCAAATAAAAAGAGAAAGGAAAACAGGTTGTTCAATTTCACTTGGCCCAAACATGTAACACCATATCCGGGCCCAAATGATACTGCACGCCCAAGCCCAAAACCCCTGATCCGGTCCGCTTCAGGAACTATGCAAACAACGTAGTTTCTTTAAAACGATCCTGTCTGTCCATCTTCATGATCTAACGGTTGCATAATCCAGCCCATTTAATAATTGAAACGATGACGTTTAGGAGCATTGAATCTCGGCCGTTCACCTGGTTAATCCAATGGACGAGAGTGCATCTTCATTAAAATCCAAACGGCGTCGTTTAAAGGGCAATGAATCTGAGCCGTTGGTTCAAGTGATCCAACGGTCTCAGTTCATTATTACCTGTTAAATATACCAATTATACATACACCCTCCCCTATATTCATTTTGTCTTCTCCTTTCCTCCGCCTGAGCCACCCCACCTTTCCCTTAACCCCGCCGGAACCCTACCGGCGGGAAACCATAGTTACGCCAATCGATCCCCAAAAAACACCACCAAACCGTCTCAGTCCCCTCTCCGCACCCCTCCATTTTTTTTTCCTTAAATAAGTCTTAACCCCTTCGAATATCCAAATTTGACTTGCCGGAACCCCACAGCCGGCGAGTGACAGTTCATCCAAATAGCCCTAAATTCACACCATAGCTTCTTTATAACGCGCGTTACCTATTCCTAGTAACCATCTGCCTCAAAAGTTACCAGAAAACCCTCGAACCTCAAGTTTAGTCTGCTGATCAAGATTCTTTCAGTTTAACTCTTATGGATTCATGACCCTAACATCTCTAATGAAGGTTTTCTTTTAGAAAACGTATCATTGGGGATGTTACAGGTCATAAGTCCTAGAGATTTCTCAAGGGTTAGAGTTCGAGCTTGGAGACTAATAGACAGGCTGTTAAACAAAAGAAACCAAGATAAGCTCTTTCAAATCTTTTTCTTTATTTTTGTGCTTGTTTTTTTTTTGAATTCTGTTCTTGTTGTTAATTTTGTTAGGGTTACTTAATATCTGTTTTAAATAGTATTTTAGGTTTAACACTTGATACTATTAGGGTTTTAATTGTAGTTTAAATTTTTGATTGATTCCGAATAGTAAATAAGTTTGATTTCAATTTAAAGATTAGCGAGTAGATAATAGGATTTGTTATGATTGACTAAGATTTGAATTGTTCTTGTTCGTTGAATTCTGATTGACAATTAATAATTGGTTTATAGTTGTTTGATTAGCTTTTTGTTAATTAGTTTTTTAAATATAATATTTGTGATTAAATCAGGGATGATAGTTTAAGGTTAAACAAGGACAGAAAGGTAAAAGGCAATAGGGTGCTAAGTAAATTCAAGAAATATTCAAGGGTATTTTAGGGATACGAAATGGGAATTCAGTAATAACATTAAGGAAGTAGGGGTAATATGGACATGAAAAAGGGTGAATCAGTAAATACTAAAAGGAAGTGAGGGTAGAATAGGAATGTCAAAGGAAAATGAATATGGTAGAAGTAACTAGAACCTTCTAGATTGGGCTTTAATGTAAGTTTCAATAAACAAGGTGTACTAAATTGTTTAACAAGTCAGAAAAGGGGGGACCAATCTGAAAATATTATAAATGAATTTCCCTCCAAATTTCAATTTTATAAATAGGCAGTTTCTGCCTAAATCATAAGGTTTTGAACCCCATAAACTTCCCCCCCCCCCAAAACCCTCTCTGCAGATCTAGCTTCAATTTGAATTTCAAATAACTAGAAGTTCAAAATCTCTTTAAGTCTTAAATTCTGCCCCAAAAATCTAAAAACAATAGAAAATATCCAAAAATCCAAAAGAAAACTGTTACATTGATCAGCTAAGATAAAAAAACAGTTCAATTTTCTCTATTATCTCGGTTCTGTGGTTGAGTATTAGAACATCTGGAGTCGTTTGAGGTTTAATCAAGCTGCTGTTAAGTGATTTTGACTGTTGAATGTGATCTATAATTTCCTGGGTTGATTCCAAGTAGATTTAAGGCATTTTGGTTGATTTTACTTCTTCATGGGCTGTGTATTGTTGCTGTTTGATCATCTCTTGGTCTATTGTTGCATTGCTGTGGCTGACTTCTTTTTCTCCCACTTATATTTCGATATCCAGGTACACTTCCTTTGATTTTCTTCCATGTAACTCCAAGTTGAAGTTGAAATGAAAATTGCTACCAGATCTCTGCACTTTGTATGCAATCTGATATAGTTTAAGTTGTTTAAATTGTTATTCGTTGCTAGCTGAATAGGATGGTATTGACTTGAGCAATAGACTGGGTTGTAATAATGTGGACTTTTAATTGGGATTGACCTAGGTTAATCTGAAATATATGTTGCAACTGTCTGTCAGTTAGCTTAAGGATCTCGTGTTTGCTAAACGATTAGAGTGATGAGTGTGGATTGAAATTAGGTGTAGCTAACTTAGTTTGCATGTTTAGTGTAGAGTTCTCGAACTGTAGTAATTTGAGTTGAAATTATCCTTCAGTTTTAGCTAGTTTAATTTTGTTCCTGTTAATTTGATTATTAAAGTCAGAAGGCAATTCAAATAGAAGGTCACTTTGAGTCCTTGAATTCTCAGGTGTACTGACGATTAAATTTGCATAAGACCCTGAATCATTTGATCATTGATTTAACATTCTCAATATATATCTTCTTTCACCTTAATAGTATCCAATAGCTCATCAAAAGATAAGTAGAAATAATCTGAGCTTTAAAATTGAAATCAGAAAGGTTTAGTTGTTTTATCAATCTGAATAGTTGAATCACGTTTTTCCTTTGTTGTAAATGGTGAAATACGAGTAACTTGAAGCTGTCCATGAATACTTGAAATCTAGTTTGAATGGGCAATCAAGGCTTAAACAGCCTATCTTGGATGGACTGGGCTGTGACGCACTTCATGCGACCCAAGTTTGGTTTTAATTAAACGCCCGTGTAAACCTGGGCTCAGGCCCAAGTTGGCTGACAGTTTAAGTAGCGTGAATCTATTGGCCTAAAATATAGTCGTCATTAATTAGGATCTTTCTTTTATGTTTAGAGGCAAATAAATAGAAAATCGTAGTCACTTAGGATTGACCTTTAAATAAAAACGAGATGAGCTTCGCCAAATAAAAAATGTAAAATTGCGGGGCCATCAATAAATTGTATATAAAAATACGTAAAATTCGGAAGGACCGATTAGCGAATTTTACGGTCTTCCCCAAAGATAATAAACACGCAGTTGCTTTAGGTGCGTATGATAATAATATTACCTTCCTAAATACGGGTGCACATTTATGTGACCCAAATCTAAGTCTCAACGAAGTCGAAATGTGTCAAAAGGCCGTGGGCGTACTGGTGCGGGATAGTTCGAGATACATTTTCACGACATTGCAATTCTTATAAAAAATAACTATATAAAAGCGGATTACTAATAAAAAGGCGCATTGGATAGAACATATATTGAAATCAGATAAAATCAATTACAACAGTTGAGCGACCGTGCTAGAACCACGAAACTCGGCAATGCCTAACACCTTCTCTCGGGTTAACAGAATTCCTTACTCGGATTTCTGATTCGCGGACTGTTAACAGAGTCATATTTTTCCTTGGTTCGGGATTCAATCGGTGACTTGGGATACCATTAATCTCCCAAGTGGCGACTCTGAATAAAAATAATAAATCTCGTTTCGATTGTCCTTTAAGTGGAAAAACTCATTTTATTACGCCCTTCGCGGGTGTAGTAAATGTAAAAAAAGGAGGTGTGACAGCTCTGGCGACTCTGCTGGGGATGAGAAACCTGGAACTTCTGTTCAGGGTTTAAGAATTCGAGGGCAGAATAATTGCTGTATTTGTTTATATCTCATTTACCTATATGTTCTTGATTAATGTGCTAAATGTTTACCGCTTTGATATTATTTGAACTGTATATAAATTGTGCTGAAAACATTTCTCTTCTCACCTCCGGGGATGTGCTTATTGGTTGAGACTCCCTATTCTATTAGTGTCAATACCTTTAATAAGAAAGAGGCCGGACAAGTTACTAAGCCGAATGGCCTTTTGGTTCCCGGTACGTAGCCCCCTCCTCGACTCGAGTTGTCCGCTTGGGTACACAGTCTAGAACAAATAACCAGGTTTTGAACCTAGAAATAGGGACGTTTATTTGCATCACGTATGACTTAGGGGACTCAACACAGGGGTTGGGTCCGTCTAAGACAGGTAACCTAATATGAAAGGACCATCATGATTACGTGTTATATTTATTTGTCTCAGACCATTATGCTGACCGGTTGAAAAAAAAAGGAGAAGGAAAAAGAAATTTTTGGAATTGAGAAGAAATTTTAGTAATTGTTTGATTCTTAGAAAAACCAACACCCAAATACTGACGAAACTCTGCTGAAATTTTGTGAAAGGATTTTTTTAATAAAACATAGAAAGACTGTTGATTTTAAATAATTTGTTTTGGGGTATTGAAAATAAATAAAAATAATTATTTTGTTTTGCAAATTATATATAGTTGGTTTTGTCAATAAAAAAAATAATAGAAAAATTTTGTTTAAAAAAAATAAAATATTTGGATATTCAATTTTTGCTAAAATTATAAATGAAAAAAATGGTTTGTTTAAAATAGTGTGACCGAACTACGCCGGTTTGATTCTTGTCTTTCGGGGCATGATACGTAGGCAACCCTTAACGGGTCCAACCACCTCTTTTGTGTAAATAGCCAAAGATGTCAAATTTAGTCATAAATCAAGTGATGCCAGTTTGTCAAAAATAGCCGAATGTCCTGAAAGGGCGCCGGAAGGTTATTTATGCAAAAATGGCCACTTTTTGAGTCATTCCTCAATATCAACGGGCACAACCTTAAAATCTTCTTTTGAAGTGCTGAAAGGCCGTATCGGCAAAATTGGGCTTTATTTTTGAAATTAGTATTGTGAAAAAATACATATTGTCTTTTTCTTTTTAGGTCATAATAAGTGATTTAAATCACCTTAATAAATGTGCAGGATGATCACGATTCGAAATGAACCAATTTTAATCATGCATAAAATCCCTTTAGAGTTACGTCTGTGGTGGAACGATTTGGGATGAGAAGGGCAAAAGGAAGTCAATAAATACCTGAAGGGACTTACCAGTTTATTAGACGTTACACCCCGAGGTGATATCGTCAAAGCATTAATTACTTGTTGGGACCCATCTCATAATGTATTTCATTTCTTGGACTTTGATCTTACCCCGACTTTAGAGGAAGTGGCATATTATATCGGAAAGGATGAGGTTCCTCTGAGGCACAAATACCTGATCGCTCCAAGAATCGTAGCTGTACACAGATTTCTAGACTCCTTGAAAATAGTTAGAACTGTTCATAACCCAGACTTGGTAGATGGCTTCTGTACTCTGAACTTCATATATCAACGATATGGCCACATTGGGGGATTCAACAACCCAGAAAGTAAAATATGTAGCAAGGGAAATCATCAAAGATTGGAAGAACATCAGCGTTTTGCTTTCATGGTAGCTTTTCTGGGGTTATTGGTATTTCCAAGAAAGGACGGGAATATTGATATAAAGGTAGCTGGGGTTGTTAGTACATTAATTACCCAGGATAAGAGTACTCTAGCACCGATGATATTGGCTGACATATTCCGTGCTCTTACGGCTTGCAAGGCTGGGGGAAACTTTCTTCGCAAGGTGCAGTTTGTTATTACAAATGTGGATGATTGAGCATCTGTGTCATCGTCCTCAATTCTTGAGTTACGGGTCTCCAGAGAAAACATGCATAGAGTAATTCCACACAAGGATTAAAGGGGTCAAATTGCCAGAAGGGTTTACGGGTTGGACGACATATTTTAGGTCCCTCACTGCTAGCCAAATTGAATGGACATTTGGATGGTTACCCGTTGATGAAGTTGCATATATGCCGGCAGCCCGAACACATTTTCTTCTGATGGGGCTTAAAATTATTCAACCTTATGCTCATTATCGGGTGCTGCGACAGCTTGGGAGATGCCAAATAATACCCAAGGATGATGATCTCAGTCTGCAAGTAGTTGAGATTGGCCCTGACGGTCAGTTTGCTGAAGCTATAGTCCGTTAGATTTGGAGTGAATGTCAATATTTGGCTGCAAATACTTGTGTCCGAGACCGAGCTAAAGGAGAGGTATCACCTGACTATCAATCTTGGTATAAAAGGGATGTTGCATTCGGACGACAGTCCAAAAGACCTCATCTTCAGGAATTTGCTGAGTCATCACAAGAGCAGTGCACTTGGTTGGCCAAAGAGAATGAGTACCAGGCAAAGATTAGCATTCTAGAAAAGAAAGTCCAAGACCTCAAGTTCGAAAATAGTGTACAGGCAGCAGCAGACGAGGGTGAGAAAAAGCAATTGGCTAAAGAAAATGAGACATTACGAGCTCAAATTCAGAAAATGAAGATAGCAGCTGAAACTCCTGTCAGAAATACCCGAGATACAAAGTTGATAATTTGCGGCAAAAAGTGAGTGATTATAGTTTTGACCTTGACAAAGCTGAAAAAGAATTAGCTGGGGTTCGGACACAGTTGGCTAAGAATGCAGAGGAAAGGGACCGCATGATTCAACAACTAAAAGAAGAGCATGATATCGAGGTTGCCAAATTGAGGAAAAAGGTTATTACCGCAGAGGTCAAAATGAGAAAACAAGCAAAAAAGTTCAGTATGGAAAGCGAACATTGCTATGCAGCCTTAGCACAATTAGAGATGGATCTACAACAACTTCAGGAGAAAAACCAACAAACTTTGGAGGCCCGAGCCTAACAAATTGGGAGGTTACTTCAGAAGAAAGGGATAATTAGAGAAAGAATCCTTCACATTGCTCATTACATCACCCGGAAGTGCCAAATATGTGAGGATATGACCCAGACTACATTTTTTTCCTCAGTGATGATATTCGTGAAACAAATAATGGGTGACTTAGACCGACTCCAAAAGGGACTTGCATATAGGCCCGCGGCGAGACCGAACGATGTCCCGCGGGTACCAGTATCTTTGATGTATTCTTGAGTCTGTATTGCATTAGGTCAATTACTTGAGTCTGTATTTGTATTTCTAGGTAGCTTGCATTTCATTAAAAAAATAGTTGGTAGGAAGGTCGTACTTTGGTTGTCATTTAGAGTCTGTCATTGTAATCAATGTGTCAGCTATTAATAAATTTGAAAATTCCCAAAAATTGTATTTGTATGCTTTGTTTTCTTTAAATATATGCACAATAGGAAATTTTCTAGGTTCGATAATAATCATACGAACACAAATCCAAAGAATATTGAAAAAACGAAAGTAAAATGATGAAAAGGAAAAGGATGAAAAAAGGACAGGGAAAAGCCGTAGCAAAGGAATTGGCAAAGGCAAGAATGAATGAAGAGCCATAATTGAGAAAGCCGAGATGATGCATGTGGCCAAGCAAAATTGTTTAAATGTATCTGTGTTCCCAATGTGCAATTATTTGATCAATAATGACCTAATCACTAACGAGCGTTGTTGTTGTTGAGTCGAGACAAGTGGTTTTAGTTAGCTGGCATTCTGGCAGCTCATTAGTACAATACCCGTTCCAAAGATACGTTAAAAATGATTAGCCAAGAGATTGAAGCCACAATTGTTGACCCGGCTAGGGATGATGAAGAAGTGGATGTGAATTCTATGAAGGAGGAAATGTACAAGCTTAAGCAACAAATGGACGAAATGTACCAGGCCTGGGCGAAAGGACAACCATTACCTATATATCCTGCCAATCCCGTCTATGTTCCTCCACCAACACAAGACCCTCCTACCGTAAATTCCTCCCCGGCTTACCCTATATATCCACCTTATTATGCAACCATTTCACAAACATCACCACCTCCCCTACCACCAAAACAAATCCCACCTCCACCACCTCCAGTTGCTCCTGTGTATGTGGCTCCTCCACCGGCCACATTACATAAGTCTACAAGTGAACCTCTGTTCCATACCCAAGACAACCACTACTATCCACTAGAACCTACCTTCAGACATCATAAGCCTTATCCTTACACTCCTCTCATTAACGTATCCGAGGAAGAGAAGCCACCCAAAAACCCCGAACAAGAAGAAATGATTCATAAAGTGAAAAGTCTGGAATAGTCATTCCGAAATATATAGGGCTTCGGGGGGCAAGTGAGTGTGGCCTATAAAGATTTATGCCTATTTCCAGAAGTACAGTTACTAAATTGCTGAAGTTCGATCTCTATGACGGTCATGGTGACCCTGTGGCACACTTGAGAGGATTTTGTAGCAAAATACGGGGCGCCGGTGGAAAAGACGAGTTGCTAATGGCCTATTTCAGTCAGAGCCTCAGTGGGTCAGCCTTGGAGTGGTACACGAGGCAGGACCACGCTCGTTGGTTTACCTGGGACGACTTAGCCCAGGTTTTTGCTAATCACTTCCAGTATAATTTGGAGATTGTTCCTGATAGACTTTCCCTGACAAAGATTGAGAAGAAGCCAGGGGAGAGTTTCATAGAATATGGATTCAGATGGAGAGAGCAAGCTGCCTGAGTCGATCCACCCATGAAAGAAGGTGAAATGGTGGATTACTTCTTACAAGCTCTAGAGCCTACATATTATGGACATTTGGTGTCAGCTGTTGGAAAGACATTCAATAAAGTTGTCAAAATGGGGAGTATGGTAGAAGAGAGCTTAAAGTCTAACAAGATCATGAGCTACTCGGCGATAAAGGCTACAACTCAGGCCATCCAGACGGGCACTGGAGAGGTCTTGGGAAAGAGGAAGAAAGAAGAGGTGGCTGTTGTGGAAGGAAGAACATGGTCCAGGGGTCTTTTTCCTTACTATCATCAACCTCGCCCACATCATCAACCTTACCCACCAGCACCATATGGCCTACCACAACATTCTTATCCTCCCCCTGTTCCACACTTTTCATTCCATCATGCTCAAACTTACCCACAACCACAAGCACCATGGCGTGCACCCACTACTCACAACACCTATCATACCCAGAATACCTACCCACCTCCCAAAATATATAGAAACCCTGGTGGAACAGGCTTCCGCCCAAACCCTGCTGTTAGAAATGCTAGGCTGCAGAAGAAAAAGACTTTCACTCCATTAGGAGAATCCTACACCAGTCTATTTCACAGACTGAGGCAGCTTGGAGTCCTAAACCCCATTTAACCAAAAATCCCGAACCCACCACCAAGGAACCTGGACCATTCCGTCAGCTGCGAATATTGTTCAGGAGCTCCGGGGCACGACACGGAGAAATGTTGGCACTTGAAGACTGCTATTCAAGAGCTCATTGATTCGAGGAGAATTGAAGTTCAGGCCCCTGAAACTCCTAATATTACACANATTCCGTCAGCTGCGAATATTGTTCAGGAGCTCCGGGGCACGACACGGAGAAATGTTGGCACTTGAAGACTGCTATTCAAGAGCTCATTGATTCGAGGAGAATTGAAGTTCAGGCCCCTGAAACTACTAATATTACACAAAATCCCTTACCTGTTCATCATGAAGCTCATATGATCGAGTTGGTGCAGAGGGGAGAGTGTAAAAAGCCATCTCAGATGGTAATGATGATCAAAGCAAGTGAAAGCAAGGTAGATGAGAAAGTAATGGGTTGAAGAGCAGTGACTGCAGTTAAACAAGTGGTGGATGAGCCAGTGGTGGTAACGAAACCTGAGCCAATGAAAGTAATAGTACCGGGAGCGAGTGCAAAGCCCGTGTTAATTGTGAAAGGGGCCCAAGCAGAACCGGTCATTATCAAACCAGTAACTCAACTGCCCGTTGTGGATGCAAAAGCTGTACCATGGAACTACAACAAAGTGACTGTCATGTATCGGGGGAAAGAGGTTATAGATGAAATTTGTGAAACTCATGGTTTGACAAGATCGGGGAGGTGCTTTGCCCCCGAAGAATTAAGAAAAGCTAAACTTACCAAGGATAATCTGGCCCCTGTGAAAAAGGCTGTCACCGAGAAGGAAGCCGAGGAATTCATGAGAAAAATGAAGGCTCATGATTACTCGATAGTGGAACAATTAAGGAAGACGCCGGCACAAATCTCTCTATTATCTCTGCTAATTCACTCAGATGAACATCGCAGTGCACTAATGAAGATCTTGAATGAAGCACATGTGCCCGAGAAAATTACAGTGAATCATCTTGAAAAGATCGCAAACAAAATCTTTGAGGTGAACAGGGTGACATTCTCAGATGATGAATTGCCGGTAGAAGGAACTAAACACAACAAAGCCCTGTATCTTACTGTGAAATGTGAGGATTCGGTAGTGACCCATGTGCTGATTGATAATGGGTCGAGTGACAACATATATGCCCTCTGTCTACTTTGGAGAAGCTTAAGGTTGATAATGAAAGAATTCACAAAAACAACATTTGTGTACGTAGATTCGACGGAGGAGGGAAGAACAATGTTGGAGACATTGTGCTAGAACTTACCATTGGGCCGGTGGAGTTCACAATGGAATTCCAACTACTGGATGTTGTTGTATCCTATAATCTTTTACTGGGCCGACCATGGATCCACGCTGCAAAGGCTGTGCCATCTTCACTACATCAGATGGTAAAGTTTGAATGGGATCGTCAAGAGATCGTGGCCCACGGAGAGGACAATTCTTGTAATACTATCACTCCCTTTGAACAAGTCGAGGATGATAAGGGCCCATGGGTGTACCAAGTGATGGATACAGTATCAGTCGCTAAAGTGCCGGAGGGTGAGCATGTTCCTATGCCAAAGGTGGAAACTGCATCTGTTATGATTGCCATAGAAATGTTGAGAAATGGATTTCTACCCGGAAAGGGATTGGGAGATTATTCACAAGGCATTATTCAACCAGTGTCCCTTCCTGGCAACATTGATACTTTTGGGTTGGGCTTTAAACCTACCGCTGCTGATAT
>MU777579.1:31314-42318 GCA_026770625.1 Nicotiana glauca
AGTCCAGCTACATGCATACAAGCCTCACAGGCACATATATCTTACCATTTTTAGTTCAGTTTATTAGAAGAAAACATAGAATTAGGTGTCAAACCTCAATATTTACCAAATCATGTTAAATAGAGTTCTAGTGCAGGACTGATGTCATGAAAGCATGCTATAATGTATAAAAACGATGATAACGATCCTCACGGGATCTAATTAATTGGCACGCAACCCAAATATATTCATAACCATCCAAATAAGAGGTTTACCGACTCATCTATAGCCTACAACACTGTATAATGACACTCGGTCGGACTAAGCCATAGTCCCCAATCATAATCGACCCCGCACTCGCAGTAGAGTACGTGTCTCGTCTCAATANAAACCCGAGCCCCGAGCCCACTTCTCGAATAATTACGAAATTCACATCACCGGATTCCTCGTCTCGTCACGAGTCCGTACATATCAAATTTACCAAAATCGGAGTCCATTTGACCCTCCAATTTTTTTTTTAAATCTCAAAATCCCAAGCCCTAGTTCATCAATTCTTAGGCTTAATTACATAAATTTCTATGTTAATATCACATAATAATCATGTATTTAACTTGGAAATAAGTAGAAACAACTCACCTTTGATGCTTGATGAAATCCCCCTTGAAATTATTCTCCAAAATCATCCAAGCTAAATGAAAGGAATGAGCTAAAATTCGTGTTTAAAACAATCTGCCCAGTCTTCAGCGAGTTGTGCCTTGTGCTGTGCAGGTTGTACATCCTCTTAACATTTTTCCTTGCTGTACACCTTCTGCTAAAACGTCCATAACTCCTTGTGTAAATATCCAAATGACAAACGGTTTGAAAATTTAGAAAGTAGGCTCAAAGATCTTTCATTTGATATATTGTAAAGCATATAACTCTTTATAAATTCCGAGATATGAGCTTCTAAAGTGCATCAGAAAATTCTGTCACAATTGCTGCACCAACCATTTTCGATCCATCATATCTTCCTGATAGAATGTCCAAATCATGGATGGTTTAACTTGCTGAAAACTAGAATTCAAGGTCTACAACGTTTATATTTTGTACTTTTTCGGATTCCTTATAGATTGCAATATATGAGCTTCCGAATTGGACTTCTCGCACCAGAAAATTTCTGGTGCACAGCTGAAGCAAACAAAAATCTGCAATTTTTTAAAAGATGAAATAGTCCGTTTAACCACAAAACTAACCCAAGGCCACTGGGACCTCAACCAAACATGCCAACATATTCCATAATATCATTTAAACTTGTTCCAACCTTCGGAACGCTCAAAACAACATCACAACACCAAATTCGCATCCGATTCAAGCATATGAACTTTGAAACTTCTAATTTCCACATCCGAGGCCGAAACACGTCAAAACTAGTCTGAATGACCTCAAATTTTGCAGACAAGTCTAAAATGTTATAACGAAGCTACAACAACTCTCGGAATTCCATTCCGACCCTCGGATCAAAATCTCACCTATCAGCCGGAATTCGCCAAAATACTAACTTTGCCGATTCAAGCTTAATTCTACACCGGTCATCACAAAAATATTCCGGACACTCTCCTAAGTTCCAAATCACCTAAAAAAGCTATCCAAACCATAAAATTTGCATTTCGAGCCCTCTAACACATAAGTCAATATCCGGTTGACTTTTCCAACTTAAGCTTCCTTAAAAGAGACTAAGTGTCTCAAACCTTACCAAAATCATTCAGGAATGACTTCAAATTTTGCACACAAGTCACATTTGACATTACAGACTTGATCCAACTTTCGGAATCGCATTCCGACCCTGATATCGAAATTTCCACTTCCGGTCGAATTTTCTCAAAAACCCTCAAATTTCTATACTTAGCCAAATGACTTTAAAATGACCTCCGGACATCCGAATTCACTTCCGATCGCGCTTCCAACTCCAGACTCACCGTACAGAGCTATTCCCAGACTCGGAATCCCAAAAAGACATCTATATCACTGAAATGCCTTCTAACCCAAATTTATAAAATTCTTCTAAAATACTAACTTTCACAATATACGCCGAAATGCTCATGGGTTATCCAAAACCAAATACGGACATACGCCCAAGTCCGAAATCATCATACGAACATGCTGGAACTTTCGGATCCCGATTCCGAGGTCGTTTAATCAAAATTCCAATATTAGCCATTTTCTTCAACTTAAGGCTGGCGTAATGAAAAATTTATTTCCAATTTGACTCCGAATTTACTGAAATTCAATTATGACCATACGCACAAGTCAATATACTTGAAATAAAGTTGTTCATGACTTCCAACTGCCGAACGACACGCTAGAGCTCAAAACGACCGATCGGGTCGTTACAGTATGCAATCTGATATAGTTTAAGTTGTTTAAAATATTATTCGTTGCTAGCTGATTAGGATGATATTGATTTGAGCAATAGACTAGGTTGTAATAATGTGGAATTTTAATTGGGATTGCCCTAGGTTAATCTGAAATATATGTTGCAACTGACTGTGAGTTAGCTTAAGGATCTCGTGTTTGCTAAACGGTTAGAGTGATGAGTGTGGATTGAAATTAGGTGTAGCTAACTTAGTTTGTATGTTTAGTGTAGAGTTCTCGAACTGTAGTAATTTGAGTTGAAATTATCCTTCAGTTTTAGCTAGTTTAATTTTGTTCCTGTTAATTTGATTATTAAAGTCAGAAGGCAATTGAAATAGGAGGTCACTTTGAGTCCTTGAATTCTCAGGTGTACTGACGATTAAATTTGCATGAGACCCTGAATCATTTGATCATTGATTTAACATTTTCAATATATGTCTTCTTTCACCTTAATAGTATCCAATAGCTCATCAAAAGATAAGTAGAATTAATCTGAGCTTTAAAATTGAAATCAGAATGGTTTAGTTGTTTCATCAATCTGAATAGTTGAATCACGTTTTTCCTTTGTTGTAAATAGTGAAATACGTGTAACTTGAAGCTATCCATGAATACTTGAAATCTAGTTTGAATGGGCGATCAAGGCTTAAACAACCTATCTTGGATGGACTGGGCTCTGACGCACTTCATGCGGCCCAAGTTTGGTTTTAATTAAACGCCCGTGTAAACCTGGGCTCAGGACCAAGTTGGCTGACAGTTTAAGTAGCGTGAATCTATTGGCCTAAAATATAGTCGTCATTAATTAGGATCTTTCTTTTATTTTTAGAGGCAAATAAATAGAAAATCGTAGTCACTTAGGATTGGCCTTTAAATAAAAACGAGATGAGCTTCGCCAAATAAAAAATGTAAAATTGCGGGGCCATCAATACATGCTATATAAAAATACGTAAAATTCGGAAGGATCGTTTAGCGAATTTCACGGTCTTCCCCAAAGATAATAAACGCGCAGTTGCTTTAGGTGCGTATGATAATAATATTACCTTCCTAAATACGTGTGCACATTTATGTGACCCAAATTTAAGTCTCAATGAAGTCGAAATGTGTCAAAAGGCCATGGGCGTACTGGTGCGACATGGTTCGAGATACATTTTCACGACGTTGCAATTCTTATAAAAAATAACTATATAAAAGCGGATTACTAATAAAAAGGCACATAGGATAGAACATATATTGAAATCAGATAAAATCAAATACAACAGTTGAGCGACCGTGTTAGAACCACAAAACTCAGGAATGCCTAACACCTTCTCCCGGGTTAATAGAATTCCTTCCTCGGATTTCTGATTTGCGGACTGTTAACAGAGTCATATTTTTCCTCGGTTCGGGATTCAATCGGTGACTTGGGACACCATTAATCTCCCAAGTGGCGACTCTGAATAAAAATAATAAATCCCGTTCCGATTGTCCTTTAAGGGGAAAAACTCCTTTTATTACTCCGTTAGGGGGTGTAGTAAATGTAAAAAAGGAGGTGTGACAGCTCTCAAATCCAAACTTTATGAACTTTGAACTTTCCGACTTCTACTTCCGATGTTTAAACCTATCAAATCACGTCCGATTGACTTCAAATTTTGCACAGAAGTCATATTTGACATTACGGACATATTCAAACTTCCGGAATTGGATTCCAACCCCGATATCAAAAAGTCAACTCCCGGGTCAAACTCTTCAAACCTTCAAATTTCTATCTTTAGCCAAATGGCTTCAAACTGGTCTACGAATCTCCGAATTCACTTCCGATCGCGCCCCCAACTCCAGAATCACTATACGGAGCTATTCACAGTCTCGGAATACCAAACAGACATCGATAACACTGAACTGCACTCCAAGGTGAACTTATGAAATTTCTTCTAATATGCTAACTTCCACAATAGATGCCAAAATGCTCCCGGGTTATCCAAAACCCGCACCGGGCATATGCCCAAGTCTGAAATCATCACACGAACTTGCTAGAACCTTCAGATCCCGATTCCAAGGTCGTTTACTCAAAATTCCAATCCTAGTTCATTATTTCAAATTTAAGCTTCCGAAATGAGAATTCTCTTCCCAAATCAAGCCCGAACTTCCCGAAATTAAATTCCGACCACGCGCACAAGTCATAATACCTAAAATGAAGTTGTTCATGGTCTCCGACTACTGAACGGAGCACTAGTACTCAAAACGACCGGTCGGGTCGTTACATTGAATATACAAAATATGTAGTGTGCATTTAATATTTCAAGAGGAGTAATGATAGAAAAATATCAAACAATAAATAACATTAAATGACATTAACGTAAATAAGGAGAATGATTCACTCAATATTGAATGAGGTGAATGATTCTTCTTTCTGACAGTGATGACAAATTCTAGAATATTGAAACTATTCTCGAATCATATAAGAACGTATGGAATAATGGATGGTAGAATCTTATTAGAAAGATAGTGTTTGTATCTTTTGTAGAGAGAGAGTCTTCTTCTCAAAAAGTGATCTTATCAAAAAATGTTACATGCCCTTTCCTATTATCTCTTTTTCTATTTATATGGGACATATCCCCAGTCAACCTTAAAAACACAAGTACAGAGAATATTAAATGAAATATTCTCTTAAATATCCTATTACAAAAACTTGACGTTATTATTGTCCTTGATACTTAACCTCAGCCGTTGTTGATCGCCCGACTATGAGCCCTACTGTTTACTAGTCGACCTCGACCACATCAATTGCCATAATACCGCTTCATGCTAAATCTCCTTGAGGTAGATTCAGTCCCTCCGTTTATTGAGGTCGACCCTGGACGACCTCGATGAGGGACTCTGTTAGTTATGGTTGATAAGTTTAGGCGAGCAGGTCGAGTAATAACATTTTTTAGAATGGGTGGAAACGTGGCCTTCCTTGAGCCGCAAACTAGGGCCAAGTCATTGTAGAGTGATGTCATTATTATGCATTTTTTGATACCTTGCATCATTTCTCGTGCCTCTGCCGCTTCGATTTCTGAGCTAGAAAATGACAATTTGCTTTCTCGATATCGATGCCTGAACTCTTATAAACAGGGATACAAAGTTATTTTCCCCATTCTTTGCAATTATTTATATTGGATCTCTATACTTTCTTCTTCCTTCTTCAATTAGAATCCTTGCCCTTTTAGTTTTACTTCTGTGTTTTGCTTTCAATAACTCCGGTTGCTTTTGCTACTCTTGACTCTTCTATATTTACACCTCCTTTATTTATAAATAAAGATGGTTAATGTGTCTTCCTGTTTTAGGGGCACCTGAACCTGTGTATGCCTCTCCATGATTATGGGGTTTCCATTATTGATAGCTTTCCTACGATGGAGGAAATAATAAACCGTCTTAAGAAGGCTAGATCTGATTTCTCAAAGATGCCTAAGGACGACCTTGAGATCTCATAGTCGTTGATGAAAGAGGTGGGCCTTGCCGAATTTAGGGACAAATTCAAATTTCTCTTTCATATAGAACAAGTTCCTGTAGTGCATGACGTGGTAAAAATACACCGCCCTAGGTACTGCACTTTCTACGCGTACCCTTTATATGTCAGTTATTACTTCCCTATCCTTTCCTTGGCCAAAGAGTTCTGCCGCTACTACCGCGTCTTCTATCCCAAATGTATCCCTACATTTACAAACTCATCCGCATAATCTCGAAGTATGCGCAGTTAGCCGGGGTCGAGGTGACCGTTCGCCGCCTGATGCACCTTTTTGCCTCTAACTTTCATAGGGGGATGATGATACATCTTAGCCATCGGGGAAGCAAATGTCTAGTGGTTAAAATGGATGACAAGGCAAACATCCAGTTTGGGCTCAATTACTTCTACATCGAAACATAGGATGTGGTAGTAAATGCAAACGAGTTCTCCGAGATCTGGAACTACGCCCGTAAGCATCTCTCTTCCTTCTTTTTCTTATTATATTACGCTTTGGTTATGTTAATTTCAATTGTATTGATATTTTCTCTCTGTGTAGCCGAGGTTGAACCCCCTTATTTGGTTGAGGATATTCACGATTGGGTTTGTCGCTTCCTCCCTCATATAGTGGGAATTCGCAAATGGTCGGACTTCCTAAAGAAGTTCGGGCCTACTCCTAATGTGACTGGTGAGTACCCGTTTTTAATCTTTATTGTAGTGGCCTTTTGGTCAATTGTTACTTCTTGTTTTGTATGTATCAACCTCTTAATCTTCTCTCTTTTATTTTTCGTCTGGGGATCCTCGAGGAGGCCAATAGACCTTGCTCCTGCATTTCAATAGAGGAGTACTACAACTGGGTCCGCCCTTACTATGACTGTGGCCAGGCCTGCCTATAGGTGTGCATTCGATTTATCATATCAGTTTTGACCCTTATCGATTATTGATTTGTACATATGCTTATCGTTATCATTTCAATAAGGTTTCAATTTATCGATTTTGGGGGCTTATCGATTCTGTTATCGATTACACCAATAAGAAAATTTGTGGGATTCCACGAAAAGTATATCGCTATAAATGCACCTAACTAATACAGACAAAAAGAAGCTAAAATAAGACGAACACCATTTATAATATAAAAATTGTGTCCACAAGCACATATGACAAAACTAAAGTAAGAGATCAAATGTATGCCACCAACAATCCAATGGTATAAAAAAAAAACAAAACAAAACACATCATCACGGCTAATTCTGTTTTCCATTAATTTGAACTTCATTCCCTTGATCTTTAAATATGATCATTCCTTAAATGTGGTAGAGGAAATAATAGGGTAAGAGACTTAGGGTAAAGGAAAGGGTATATATTAGGAAAAATAATATTGTATAGCCATTTTCAAAATAGTAGCGAAATATATATACATTCTATATGTTATATTAATCTACAAAAATAGGTAATTACTCATTTAACAAGTGACTACAGTCTAGGGGTGTGCATTCTATTTATCGATTCGATTTTGACCCTTATCGATAATTACTTATCGATTATCGATTTGTACATATGCTTATCGTTATCGTTTCAATAAAGTTTAGATTTTTTTGATTTCGATTTCGATAATAAATAATCGATTCGATTTATCAATAAATCGATTCGAATGCACACCCCTAGGTCTGCCCATCCCTCAACTACAATTTGACCTTCTATTTTTGCTAGATTAGCCCGATCATCGATGTGATGACACAAAAGATCATCACTTGTTTTTAAAATAAATTTTGCATTCCGAGGCCTTAAAAACCTCTTTGAGCTTCACCTCGATTTACGTATGCAGTCTAGGCGCGTAGCCAAAAAGCTATTATGTGAAAAATATTGAAATTTTGACTTAAAATGCATTTGAGTAGACTTTGGTCAATATTTTAGGTTAACAGACTCGGACCCAGACCCATGATTTGACGGTCTCAGAGGGTCTATGGAAAAATATGGGACTTGGGCGTATTACCGGAATCGAATTCCGAGGTCCCAAGTCCGAGAAATAAATTTTTAGAAGAAATTGTTTTCTGAAAAATACAAAGGTTTTTGAAAGTGAAATGCTATGTGAAACTTGTGGTATCGGGCCCGTATTATGGTATGAATTATATGTGTTTTCGGTAAAGTTTGGTAAGAAATGGAATCCATTTGACGTGATTCAGACCTTAAATGCAAAGTTTGATGTTTTAAGAAGTTTGGAAGTATTTCATTGATTTTGAGGCTTAATTTGATGTTCATGATGTTATTTTGGTGTTTTGATTACACGAATAAGTTCGTAGGATGTTTTCAAGGTTGTGCGTATGTTTGGTTTGGAGCCTCGAGGGCTTGGGTGAGTTTTGGATGTGTCTCGGGAGGTTTTTGAACTTAGAAAGAAATTGCAAAATCTGCTGTCTGCTAGTTGTCGCACCTCCTTTCGGCGCTACCGCACCCCGCGAAGGGCGTGGTGGAATGGAGTTTTTCCAATTAAGGGACAATCGAAACGGGATTTATTACTAAGATTCAGAGTCGCCACTTGGGAGATTTATGGTGTCCCAAGTCACCGGTTTAATCCCAAATCGAGGAAATGTTTGACTCTATTTAACGGTCCGCGAATCAGAAATCCGGATAAGGAATTCTGTTAACCCGGGAGAAGGTGTTAGGCATTCCCGAGTTCTGTGGTTCTAGCACGGTCGCTCAACTGTTATATTTGGCTTAATTATTAAATTTTTATACGCGATTTGGCTTATGTGCAAATTTTAATTTTCAACCGCTTTTGATTTTTACTACTTTTTATAAGAATTGCGACGCCATGAAAATGTATTTCAAACTACATCGTACCAGTACGCCTGTGGCCCTTAACACATTTCGACTTCGTCGAGATTTGGGTTTGGGTTACATAAATGTACACCCGAGTTTAAGAAAATAATTTATTAAAGGCGCGCCTAAAGCGACTAGCGTATTGTTATTTGGAGAAGGCCATAAAATTAACTAAACGGCACATCCCGGAATCTAAGTATTTAAAGTAACCATCTATTAAGGGCCCCGCAATTTGTGTATTATTTGGCGAGGCTCGTCTCATTTATTGTCTAACGGCTATTAACCCGCTTTTATTATTTATTATTGTAAAGAGAATTGCAACGTCATGAAAAGGTATTTCAGACCACACCGTACCAGTACGCCTGTGGCTTTTAATACATTTCGACTTCGTTGAGATTTAAATTTGGGTCACATAAATGTGCGCCCGTACTTGAGAATGTATATTAAAATTGTGCCTATGATATCTATATTTCATCACTTTGGGAAAGACCACGAAATTAGCTAAATGGTCCTTCCAAATCTAAATATATTATAACAATTATTTGAGGGCCCCGAATATCCTAGCTTATAACGAGGCTCATCTCATTAACGATTACTGATTCACACTTAACTAAACAAGAGTATTACATTTCTAGTTTAAAAGCGGATGAAAATTTTCATGTCACTCGACCATATTATAACAGTTTTAAAATATGTTACCTACGTTATCATTTTACTGATCTACCTTATATTGCCCTTTATTAACATCTAAACTATGATTCCACAACATTACTAGTTTCAGTTCAGAGTTTACATAGTCCAAGTCCGTAATATACATGGCATCCTATTGAATTACACGAATCTAAGTATTCTACAGCTATAAGAAGAACAGAAAAAAAAGAATAACAGAAAACTACTGAATATTTTCATTCTTCAAAGCTTCAATTACATCCTTGAAGATCAGAAGTGTACTTGGAAATGAGATACAATGAGGGAAAAAATCAGCAGAATCGCAGTAGCAGCCAACAACAAACACAGCAACGACAAATCCACTTGAGGACTCGAAATATACAGCCCAGTAACAAGGTCAGAATTCCTAGAATAGATTATCCCAAAACAGAGAAGTTCAAGAACAAAATCACAACAGATTCCCGGCGACCAAGCAGCAAACTGATCAATAACCAAATGACTCAAAGAAATGTTCAAATAACTTGGAACCTCTAGTAAAGAAATGGGAACAGAGGAAGGGTTCCACTGTTTCTGATTTCAAAACTAGACTGGAAAAGAGCAGGCTTTCAATTCAACATTATGGACTGAAAAGCAAATCGACTTAGACCAAACAGGGATAATGTAGTCGTGTTTTTCTTTAAATTTTCTCTACTGTTTTTTTTTGTTCCAGAAGGTATTTTTTAGAGTGTGTATCAGTCTCTACTCTCTCAAAATCTCTCTTCTATTTCTGTTTTCCCTTTTTTTTTCTAATGATCCCTCCTTCTGCCCTTATATATCCAAACTTAACAGCCCTGGAGCCTATTTTTTTAAGTGTTTCAGCACTGACCAGACCCATCTTATTCCCTCTGTCTTTCCCCACTTTAAAATGTCCAAGTATGGGTGTCTATTATTAAATAATTCCTGAAGTGCAGAAACTGGTGGCATGCCTGCTGTTCAGCAGGTTCCACTCACTTCAGCATGTGCCTGGCACCCCTTTTTAATCCTAATTGAGACTGTTTTCTGACCTTTTCATTTCTTAAGCTTAAATAACTGAGATTCTGTACTATCGGACAACATTTTACTTATCTTATTCACTAGTTTTTATGGTGTATTGAGTGCCATCTAGTCAAGCCAAACTAAACTCTGTATTTATCAGAGTCACACAGCTATCAGCAACTCAACATCCTAAGTTAAAACATAGACAGAACCATCCTAATAAATCCCAAGACTGCCCTTAAACCCCCCTGGAAAATACTGCCCTATCCCAGGCCTCTTAACTAGTATTTAAACCATTTAGAATTATAACTAACAGGCTGCTAATCTCTCATTTATACAGCTATAACCAATCCTAGAATTCAAACAAATGATTCAAGACCAGTAGGGTCTGATTAACAGGGAGTATCAACCTAAAGGGGATGAGTTGATCACATTGGGAGCCAATCCTGATCAACTCACACCTTCTTGAACCTATCATCACTGAGCATCTTCCGGCTCAGTATGAACTAGCTATAGAGACAGGGCAGGTAATTATACAGGAGCCAACATAAACGAAACCAAAAACGGCTATTTATCAGCCCTCCTAGTTTTCAATTAATTTCCTTTGATGACATTTATTTAGTCGACTATATAGACACAAAACGAGTAACAAACAATCCAGAGATACAAAATTAACA
>MU777582.1:3558-51677 GCA_026770625.1 Nicotiana glauca
ATCCGGGCATACGCCCAAGTCCGAAATCATCATACGAACCTGCTGGAACCTTCAGATCCCTATTCTGAGGTCGTTTACTTGAAATTCCAATCCTTGTTCATTCTTTCAACTTTAAGCTTCTCAAAAGAGAATTATCTTCCCAAATCAACTCCGAATTTCCCGAAATCAAATTCTGACCACGCGTACAAGTCATAATACTTGAAATGAAGCTGTTCATGGCCTCTGACTGCTGAATGGAGCAGTGGTACTCAAAATGACCGGTCGAGTCGTTACACTCTTATTGAGTTTGAAAAAAAAAATCATACACATAATGTAATGATTCAAAACTAATATTCTTCATCGAAAAAATATTATACCTTTGCAATATTGGCCGGACTACAGCTAAATGAAGGGGATTCAGCTTATACCCTTCAATTTTGTAATGAGTCGGCCAATCGTTTTAAGAATTAACGCTCCGATCTCCTATTAACTGCTTTTCCCAAGTTTATTTCTGCTATTTTGATTTGCCGGGATGTTCGATTTCGAGTTTCGGAGAGTTTTGGGATACTTAGTCCAATAATGAGAGCTTAAATGTTGGAAAGTTGACCATAGTTGAAACAGTAAGAAGACGACCTCAGAATGGAAATTTGATGGTTTAGTTAGCTCCGTTGGGTGATTTTGGGCTTAGGGGCATGATCAGATTGTGTTTTGGAGGTCCGTAGCTAATTTAGGCTTAAAATGCCAAAAGTCGAATTTTTTGAAGTTTCCAATCCGATAGTGAGATTTTGATCTAAGGGTCGGAATGGAATTCCAAAAGGTGGAATAGATTCTTAGTGTTGAATGTGACGCGCTTGCAAAATTTCAGGTCATTCGGACGAGATTTGATAGACTTTTTGATCGAAAACATAATTTAAGAGTTCTTGGAGCTTAGGCTTGAATCCTATATTAAATTGGTGATTTTATATTGTTGAGAGTGTTCCGAAGTATTGAACAAGTTTGAATGACATCACGGGATATGTTAGTACATTTGGTTTGAAGTTCCGGGGGCTCGGGTGAGTTCCGGGTAGGTTCCGGGATATTTTTAGGACTAAAATAATAGTTGTTGAGGGTCCAGAAGAGTTGCACATCTCTGAACCCACCAGTGCGGTCCGCATAGGATTTTATGTTGTCGCGGTGGGTGCTTTACGGCAGCACAAAATCCAGTGCTGTCTGTGATGAGGACAGTTTCACTGGTATGACTTTCGAAGCTTATAACTTTTGATATACAAGAAATTTTGAGATGATTGAAAAATAAAAGTTGTAGTCCTTCGTGTCTAGTTTCCAGAAAGGTAAATAAATCACAATTTGGATATCTGTAGAGAACTTTATGGAAAAAATATTAATGCATGTCACTGCAGTCCAATCCACCGCGGACAACACTGATTTTTGTGTGGTCTGCGGCGCTCCACTGCAGTCAGCGATGGTTTTTGTGCAGTCTGCAGTGGTGTAAATCCGGGAGGTGCTCTATAAATATGAGGTTTAGGGTTTTATTTCATATTTTGACCTAGAGAGCTTGGATTTTGGCGATTTTTCGAAGGTTTTTCAAGAAATTCATCGTGGTAAGTGATTCTAACTCATATTTGGATAGAGTACATGAACCTATCATTGAATTCATCATTTAATTCGTGATTTGGGATGGAATTTGGGAAGAAAATTGTGAAATCTTTCAAAAATGTAAAATGATGATTTGAAGGACCAAATGGTATTGGAATTGGATAATTTTGGTATGGTTAGACTCGTAAGGGTATAAGGATTCTGAAAATGTAATTTTACCCGATTCCGAGACATGGTCCTGAGGGTCATTTTAGTTATTTTTACCTAATTTCGTGTATTAGCTTAGAATTTAATTATAGAGTCAGTTGCTCGAAGTGTTATTTACATTATGAAATTTAGTTGAATAGATTTGGTCCATTTAGAATCAAATACTCATGGAAAGAGTGTGGTTTCGGGTTGATTGACCTTGTTCAAGGTAAGTGGCTTGTCTAACCTTGTGTGGGGGACTCTCCCCTTAGGATTTGGTGTTGTGATATTTGAGATGCCTCATACGTGAGGTGACGAGCGCGTACTTGTGCTAATTGCTGAAAATCCATTTTCATTAAGAAATTAAAATTGTGTTTTCTTTCCCTGTCATTAATAGTTGGAAGTAAAGTTTGTTGTTAGCTTAGGAAAGCATGTCTAAATGACTTAATTGCCTATTTGTTCAAATTGCCTTATTTGAATTATGTGCAGCATGCTAGGTTAGAAATATGTATTTCGCCTTGATATGAAGTTGACAATTTATGACTATTCTTCATGTTGCTACTGTGTATTTATATTGGGACTATGGATGTGGGATTCCGATAGATCCCACCCTTTTTTGTTTATTTGGGACTACGGATGTGGGATTCCGATAGATCCCCCTTGTTTGTTTATTTAGGACTACGGATGTGGAATTCCGGTAGATCCCCCTTGTGATGATCCGAGCCTTGGTCTCATGAGTTACTGCCCCATTTCCCCCATTTTTCTGCTTCATTATCCGTGTCTTGTGTGACCGAGTTGGTTTGGGTTGGTTTTGGTAGGAAATGAGACATTTAGTCTCTTTAAGGAAGGTTTAGTTTGGAAAAGTCAACTGGATGTTAACATATATATTAGAGGGCTTGGATATGATTTCCAGTGGTTCGGTTAGCTTCAGGGGATGATTTGTGACTTAGGAGCATGATCAGAAGTGGTTTTGGAGGTCCAGTGCAGAAATTAGCTTGTTTTGGCGAAGTTAGTATTTTGGCGATTTCCGGTTGGTAGGTGAGATTTTGATCCGAGGCTCGGAATGAAATTCTGAGAGTTGTAATAGCTTCGTTAGGTGATTTGGGATGTGTGTGCAAAATTTCAGGTCATTCAGAGGTTATTTGGTTGGGTTTTTGATCAAATGCGTGTTTCGGAAGTTTTAGAAGAACTTAGGCTTAAATTCGATGTAATTTGATAGTTTTGATGTTGTTTGAGGTGTTTTGGTGATTGAAACAAGTTTGGATAATGTTTTGTCCCGGGGGCCTCGGGGTGATTTCGGATGGCTATTGGGAAGTTTCGAGTTGAAAAATATAGCAGAAAATGCAGCAGCAGTGCAGGTCCAAGTTTGCCTTCGTGATTGCGAGAAGGACCTCGTGTTTGCGTAGAAGGAGTTTGGGTGGCCCAGAGGCTTGTACTTCGCGTTCGCGGAAGGTAAATATCTGGTGCTTCGCATTCGCAGAGTGAAGTCCGCGTTCGCATAGTAGAAGCTGAGGTCCACCTAAGTTATTCATCGCGTTCGCGTATATGGTGTCGCGTTCGCGGGTGTGCAGGCGCGTTCGCTAAGGGTTAATTAAGTCAAGGAAAGTTTTTTTCATCGCGAATGCGGGGGTTTGACCGCGTTCGCATAGAAGAAAATCACAGCTAGGCATAAGGGTTTTTAATATATTTCATCCGCGAGCCTAAGTCATTTTTCCACCATTGTTGAATATTTTGAGAGCTCTTCGAGAGAAATTAAAGATGGATTCAAAGAGGATTGATTGGAGGTAAGTTCTATGAGCCAAAAACATGATTATATTGTGAAATTAACCTAGAAATTCATGGAAATTTAACTAAAAATGGAAGAACTAGGGCTTGGGTTTTGAGATTTTTAAATTGCAATTTGAAGGGCCATTTGAGGTCGGATTGGAGAGTTTTTGGTATGTATGGACTCGTGGCGAGATAAGGAACCTATTGATGTGAAAATTTCTGAATTTTGATAAGTGGGACTGGGGCTCAAGTTTTGCTAATTTCGGGATTTTTGATATTTTCGATTGTTTTCAATTGGGTTTTGTTCCTTTAGCATATTGTGATGTATTCACTCTGGTTTTTGTCAAATTCGACGCGCGAGGAGGCCTTTGAGAGGCAAGGGCATAGCGAGCCAGATTTTTAGTTGGTTTGAGGTGAGTAATGAATGTAAATGATGTCCTGAGGGTTTGAAACCTCGGATTTGCACATCGTAGTGCTATATTGAGGTGAGACACGCGCTTGGTGATGAGCGCGGGGTCGTTTACTCTTGGGGATTTGGATTTGGTCCGTCCCAAGTGTTGTTTGTACCACGTAATTGATTGAAGCTTATTTGATATCATCATTATTTGGACTAATTGTCATATTTGGGCTTCACACCAACTATTTGAACCCTTCGAGGATTGCTATCACTTACTATTTTGACATATTTCTTGAACTCAATCTTAATACTGTTTTACAAACTTAGCCACTTTTACTTAGATTTGAAACTTAAATGATATTTCTAATGATGTTTTGGGTTGAGAACTACTATTTCATTATGGCCCGAGGGGCTTATGCGATTTCTGGACTGAGTATGGAATCGGCCTGCGCGCTGCAGCGGTATTATATTGATATTGATATGAGGCCGGGGGCCTAGTTGATGCCACGAGATGGCTTGTTATTGTGCTTGGGCCGTAAAGGGCCCCTCCCAGAGTCTGCACATCCCCAGTGAGCACCGTCGACGATAAATAAACGGATCGGGCCTCACGCCGCAGCGGGTACTAAAGGGTACCATACTATGTGTTGATTTTAATTTCTTTCTATATCTTCCACTTAATTTATTATTTGTCGTAGTATTTATATATTTTTATTTCATTTTTTTATTGATTTCATTCCACTTGTTTTTAACTGTTGCATTATAGATTACACTGTGTTTCTCCATGGTTTCTTATTCCCAGCCTTTATTTATGTATATTACTCACTGGATCGGAGTACTCACATTACTCCTTGCACCTTGCGTGCAGATCCAGGTGCATCTGAGACTGTTGAGGATTTTTAGTTGGGCATCTCACATCCGGGAGGATCGAGGTAGCTGCATGGCGTCCGTAGCCCGATATCTCTATTTTATCTTATTGTTCCTTTCGTATTTCTCTAGACTGTTATGTAATATGTTGATTCTCATGTATTAGAGGCTCGGACTTGTGGCATAGGGTCTTTATGGGCTATATTGTAGGATTATTATTTGAGATTCTGCATGTTTAACTCTTATTTCAGACTTCTAATATGTTCATTTGTTAATTCAATTGTGTTAGCTAATCATGAACTGTATAATGAATTGGATGAAGGTTGTAAATTGGTCGGGCTTGCCTAGTCATGTATTGGGCACCATCATGACCGGGGTTGGGGTTCTGACAAGTTAGTATCAGAGCCTAGGTTACTTGGTCTCGCAAGTCATGAGCCAGTTTAGTAGAGTCTCGCGGATCGGTACGGAGACGTCTATGTTTATCCTCGAGAAGTTGCAGAACCTTTAGGTAAAACTTTATCTTCTTGAAATTCTTGTCGTGCGAACTTGTTGATTCGAGTCCTAAACTTCTCTTTATTCTATTCTCTCACAGATGGTGAGGACTCGCGCTACCGGACGAGGCAAACATCCACCAGTACCACCCACTGACGCCACCAGAGGCCGTGGATGCGGTCGTGGCAGTGGCAGAGGCAGAGCAGCGACGACAGCACCTGTTGATCCGCCAGCTACCCCAGCTCAGGATCAAACTCCAGCTGTGGATACTCCAGCAGCGCCTGTTCAGGCACCAGCTGTGCCCATCGTGATTTCGGATCTTCTGGAGTCCTTGGCCCAGATCTTATCAGTTTGCACTGGCCTGGCTCATGCAGTTTTAGCCACCACAGTAGCAACTACTTCATAGGCCGGGGGAGGCAATCAGACTCCTGTTGCTCGCACACCTGAGCTGGTGGTGCAGGGATTGCAGACGCCGGGTGCACCTCCAGCTCAGCCGGTTGCACCAGTTCAGGACTTTGTAGTTCCATCTATTCCAGACAATAAGCGGCGTCATCTTGAGAGGTTTGGTAGGGCCCAGCCTCCGACATTCAGTCGTGCTGAGGGCTAGGATGCCTAGGGTTTTCTTGACAAGTGTCAGTGCATGCTCCGTACATCAGGCATTCTCGAGTCGAGTGGTGTGGCATTTACTACCTTTCAGTTCTCGGGGGCTACTGATCGCAGCCGTCTCAACACTACACAATGATAGGAAAAGTGGGTAGCAACAGCTTTTACCCGAATAGTGGTTCGGGGTCGAATTTCCACAGGGAGCTTGGAGTGGAGTTGTATTGCCTGTTTAGCCTAGAATTGCGTTTGTACTTCTAATTGCAATCCTAACATTTCTGAGATTTTTATATTTAAAACTACTATTGTAATCTAAGGATTAAAGCTGAATTATGCTTGGAGAATACTACTAAGTTGTATTTAATATGGAGAAAGGCACTAGGGTCGTGTCACTACCTAGGTGGCTAGCTAAGAGGTAGAAGTTACTAAGGGGAGATTGATATATTTGGGGCTTATGCTATAACCGTTGCACAATTGTATTCATTCTCACACCTCTCGGTAGAGAGAATGATTTTGCCCAATTGACTCTCTCGAGACCAATTGGGTAGGCCAATTTGACCAAGCAACTAGGGTTCAAGTAGGGTANTTTTTGGGTCAACTTTAGGGTCATAGACTCTCTTTCTCAATAAGAGTTAGACCCACTAAGGTTTGAATTCATGTTTAGGACCACAAATTCTAGATTGAAACACAAAATTAACCCAAATAACAAACACCCAATCTCAATCTCACCCTGGAATGCAACACTCATTAACTATCCATACTAGGGTTGAGCCACAACTCTAGCTAATGGGTTTAGCTAGACATAATTAGAGAAGAACAGAAGAAATAGATGATGAAAATAACATAATGATTGATTATTAATTAAAAATTATGATATTGAAGAGGAAAATTGCTAAAATAGGCTACAATATATGTCTCACGAGCGCAGCCCTTGTTAAGAACATAAAACTTGACCTAAAAATGGTAAAATGTCCAATTTATACCGGGCTGGAAAAATTGGACAAAAATACCCTTGCAGGGTCAGTGCGGACTGCGCAAAAAGGTAGCGCAGCTGCGTTGGCTCTTGGACTTCTTAAAATATGCTCTCTGAAGTTGGGATCGTGGACCGTGCAGAAAGGTAGCGCGGCCGTGGTGGAAAACTGGCGTAGACCGCGCAGAAATGTAGCGCGGCCGCGTGGCTAGATTTGACCAAAACTCCAGCTCTATGAATCTCATCCACGCGGACCGCGTAGAAATGTAGTGCGGCCGCATGGGGCTTTGTCTTGCAATTGTGGGTCTCTTAACCTTATTGGCACAGACCGCGTAGAAATGGAGTGCGGCCGCGCGAATTGCCCTTGAATTAACTAGTCTCTGAATCTCCTAGCGCGGCCGCGTGGCATATCAGTGCGGTCCGCACTAGGTCTTCCTGTTCCTCTCTTCACTTGGTCTTTGACACTTGGCAGGTTTCACTCTGTTTTGAGCCGATCTTTGACATTTGTCATCTTGTCGCTCAAACCTGCAATCAAGCGCAACTTGTAAGCATTTTGGGACTATTTTGTGGCAATTTGTAACCAAAGCAATAGCAAGTAGGGGTATAATCATGCTAAAATCCAAAATTATCAACTCCCGCAAACTTAAACATTTGCTTGTCCTCAAGCAAACAAGATAAGACCCACCCTTAAAAAGGCAATCCAAGAATTTCTAGCCATCCTAAAGTAACCTCAACGAGCATAAATTGGGACTAACAATTTCCCTCAATACGAATGCATCATTAACACATTTTAAGCTTTTGAAAACTATGGATCAAGTGTGACACATGAGCATCAAGGGTTGACACATTTCATCAAAGAGCTTTTCTCAAATACCTTGGTCATTGTGGAACCCAGACTCACACATCCTCAACTCTCCCTAAGCGAACCTCACCTTTTAGAGTATTTACACACAAACCGAGATTGATGGACTTCACTCATTTCTCTCACAAAGAAGGTCACAAGTCCAGCTCTAGGTACCATATACTTGCCCTTATGTAAGTATCCACTAATGTAGGTTCCCTTCGACTCAAGATCCTATAGGGCTTTTGGGGGGTAGGACATGTTTTTGTTCAAATGGGTTCAACCTTCCCTTAAGCACTTTCTTTGATTCATTTTGGCACACTTTCTTGACTCATTTGAGTAATTCACTTCTTTTCAAAGGGGTTAGAGGGACATATTGTCACTCTTTCTTAGGAAATTCAAATCATTTCTCCTTTTTCTACTTTTGTTTCCACACCTTTTTCACATTTGATTTTCCTGACCCCTTTCTATTCTTTTTCACCTTGGTCTTTCTTTTTCTCTTTTTCATTGCCTTGCCTTTCTCTTTTTTGCTTTATTACCTTTTTGCCTTTTTATTTTCATTCTTGTCTCTCCCCCCAAACTTTGACTTTTCCATTGCTCAAGGGAAGCATGGGCGCCTAGAGAGGATAGAAACGGGTATAAGCTTGTAACATTGGTTCATGAAAGAAGAAGGTTTAGGGCTCAAAAGGGTTAACTAGGGATCATTTTGTTGGTAGGCCATGGAATTGTTCACTTTACAATTGGATCAAAGAGAGCCTATAGTCACTTCTCGAGTCAAACTTCACCTATGATTTCACCTCAACAAACACTCGGGGCAAGTTCTAGACCATTGGCCTGGGACTTGGACTCAAAATTCTATTCCTCACCACACATGCTAGGGGATTGATAAAGATATCAAGTCAAGGGCCACAACGACCTTAGTTATGATTCAAGCGCACAATGATCCAACAAGACCACATGATGATTTTTTGGTCAACACAAGAGTCTCAAGGCCACGACTTTCACCCTACCTTAAACACAACATTATGTCTTTGACCATGGGATCGAAGGCAAATGTGTTAGGCCCAAGTGAAGCTTTGCCTGAGGTACTCTTAACCATGAAATATCAAAAACAAAGGAAAAATCACAGAAACAGACTCAAACCCTTAAGAAGGTAGTCACTCCATCTATCATCGGGAAGAGCCACCCGGTTCTCAATATGCTCTACCCTTGGAAAGAATCGTGTCATTAAGAAAACCAAGGGTTTATTGAAAACACCAAAAACAAAACGAAAGGCTACGAGCCTATTTACTAAGCTAAAAATAAAAAATTTTGCGAAAATAGAAAAATCGAATGAATATGTATAATAGGGGAGTAAAATATACAATGAGGGATGAATATATACCAAAAGTACTTTATATACAGATCAAAAGAGACTAAAAAGTAGGAGAAAAGTAACTAAAATGTGAATTTATATACAAAACAACTAGAAATAGAGAAAGACATAAAATAAGAATCTAATATATACAATCATCCAGATAATACAAAAAGAGTAGGGCACACCCCCACGAATAAGAGCTGGCATTGTTCCCAATGCCAACTACAAAAATAAGCACAAAATAAGATCAAAGGATATAGAAAGGCTCCCTAAGCCTGATCCGTCTGCATGGGCTCCTCAGTGGTCCCCTGGTCCTCTGTATGGGCGGGAACCTTAGATTGGTTCCCGGCTTGCTACCGCTCTGCTGCTGGGACAGGGGCCGGGTCATGGACCGGCTGAATATCTGGTGCAACACTGGAGGGACCCTCTTAAACCTGTGCTATGTCGATCACTACACCCTCAGAGCTAGGAAGCTTTCTCTTCTTCCTTGGAGGCCTGGGCTCCTCCTCCTTCTGTGGCTGAGATGTTGCTGGGTCTAGGGCTGGATCCCCAAGTAGCAAGTCTAAAGGCATCTGATCTGCCAATAGCTTGTCCACGTCCTCTCTAAGCTTCTTCACCGACTCCCTAGACGCCCTTGATTTTTTCGTATTTTTGTGCTCCTTGGCAAGCTCCCTTAAAGCTTTGCCCTATGAATCTACCACCTTAGTCAAGGTGGCCTAAGTCTCCAAAATATTCTCCTGGTTGGCTAGGAGCTTCTTCAAGATATCCTCAATAGATTGAGGAATCTGAGCAATGGATGGAGCTGACTGGGCCTCAACTGAAGTGGCCAATGTGGACAACTTGGATGTCGCAGCTGACATCCAGTTGTTCAAACTGGCTAATGACTGACTGAGCTGGTGGGCAGTGAACCGATGAGTCTTTAATGAAGGAACTGCGAGGTCAGCTGAAGTAGAAGGACCAGTAACAGAAGAAGGACCCGGGGGCAAGGTCTCACCGGTAGTAGTAGCAGGAATGGTGGATGGCCTAGCAGAAGGCTCTACCACAATTGGCTCCTCAGATTGGCCAGGTGGGCCAAAGGTGGGTGGCTGGTATTTCTTTGACTTTGGGTTGTCTAAACCCAACATGCTATACCATGAGTAGGGAGCTACCGGCTTGTTCTTGACATCAAACCGCTTCTTCTTAACCTCCAAATCCCTAAAGTACATAGACAGGGTGTTGGAAAAAGGGTAGTTTGTTTTCGTCTCCTATCCTACAGCAGAAATAACCCTTGAGATCACATTACCCAGATTGATAGGAAGCCCGACCATTATAGATACCACAAGAATAGCCCGGGCAAGAGGAACTGTATGATCATGGGTAGAAGGGTCAATCCGGCTGCACACAAAGGTCAACCACCCTCGAGCCTCGAAGTTTAAGGTGTTCATGTAAATCTTCTCTCCGGCTTTCAACCATTTTGGAACAGTGCCTAGAATCGCCAAGTAGTTGGCCAACCACGGACGCACTTTCTCGCCCATTGCCAACTTAGCCAAATACTCCGACTCATCCTCCTCCTTGAATCCCAAGTAGTCATTCAAGGACTTTCCATCAAACATCACCATTTTATCTCTCACCTTTGTCACCTTCGTATATTTGACTATATGAGCAACATTGTAATAAAACTCTCTCACCATGTGTTCATTGGCCTCAATACAACTTTCCTTGGAAAAGTCCCAGCAATATCTAGTTCGGAACTCTTTTTGCACATAAGGTCTTTGTAAATGAAAGTTCTCTCCAGGATCAACTTCCTCAAGGGACACCACTCTCTGAACTTGTGAAATGCCACCTGACACATGAAACGATCCTCCCAAGCCTCAGGGTTTCTAGTTCTATCCACACCCCCGACCTGAGGCTCACCTCCCTCACCATGACTTGCACTCTCCTCGGATAATGAAGTTGTGGGGGAAGTGGAGTATTGCTCACCACCACCAGACGAATCCGAGACTACATTGACTGGTCTTTTGATTAAGGGTGATGGTGGAGGAGTATCAACAAGGTGGAGGGGGTCAGTTATGTGGGTTGGGGAAGACTCTTAGGATATGCTCCTGGATGGTGCATACTCACTCCCCAAAGAATGAGAGGTAGCCTTATCAGCAACCCATATCAGTTTACGGGTCTTTTTAATGATTTCCCGAGCTTGGAGAGTGAGTTTAGCTATTCTCTTTCCCTTACCCCCTCGGGAGGTACCACCTCTTCCGGATTGTTGTGTTTGTTTACCGCCTCATTTTTTAATCATGATCTATAAAAAAATACAGTTTAAAATTGTTAGTTTAAGCACATGCAGTGGAATAGATGAATAACACAAGAGGGAGGCACAGTTAATTGCATGGCAGAAAAGCAGGGCACAGGGGCGCGAACCGCGCAAAACAGTCACGCGGCCGCGCTGAGGCAACGCGGACCGTGCAAATGTGAAGTGCGACCGCGCTTGGCATAATCCTCCAAAATTCACCTCTCTGAATCTCCCCAACACGGTCTCCACTGATGTGGAACGCGGCCGCATTGGGCCAGCGTGGACCTCGCAAAAATGCGATGCGACCGTGCTGGTAAAAAGTTGAGCAAACAAATAAACTAGCATGGACTGCACAGAAATGGTGCACGGCCGCGCTGGGCCATGGATTTAAACTGAGCTTGGGTTTGACACTTCTGTCCATTTTTGTTCAAGTTTTTGGGTCCTAGTTGTCCCTACTCAATCATCCTTCTAGAAAACCATGCTCAGTAGTCAAAACTAACAAGAAAACTAATCTAATCATTAACCCTAAGAAAAATAGGGAGAAATAAGAAGCTATACTACTGGGAAGCAATTAAAAAGTAAAAATAAAAACTAATTAATGAAATTTTGCAAGAAATATTACCAGGAATAATGAAGAATCAAAACACTTGATGTAAACTCAGAGGATTAATCGCAGATAAACAGTAGAAATTAGGGCTCAGGAAGTCAAAGTGCGAAAAGGGTAAAGTGAGGCCTGAGGTCTCTATTTATAGAAAACAGTAGGACACCCTACTTACCTACCAGCGCGTTTGTGCAAAAATGACCGCAGACCACGCTGGTTTTATGTCCAGCACATTGAACTTAGCTTCCCAGGCTGACCACGCAAAAAGGTCGTGCGGCCGCATTAGAAACTTCAAAGAGCAAGAATTATGTGGTGCACCCAGTGCGGACCACGCAAAAGTGTTACGCGGCTGCGCTAGTAACTTTAAAGACTAAGACACCCTTGCACAAGCTAGCGCGGACCGTACTGATATGTAGCGCGGCCGCGTTGGCAAACTTCAGAGATCTGTTATTTAACACTTTTGTTTTGCACTGCTTCAACATTATCCCTGCAACATCTCACAAACCATTAGCTCAAAAATCCTAGTCTACAAAGAAAATCAAAGAAATAGAAAAAGACATGGGTTGCCTCCTAAGAAGCACTTGATTTAACGTCGCGGCACGACGCATGTTACCATTATATCACGTCAAATGAATGAGGGCCACCACATGGCTGTCATCAAACTTTCCCAAATAATGCTTGACACGATGCCCATTGAATACTTCAGCATTCTTGTTTTTAAGATCAAGAGCGCCAAAAGGAGTCACAAATACCACTTCAAAAGGACCACTCCCTTTGACTTGAGGTTTCCCGGAAATAACCTCAACCAGGAGTTGAAAAGAAGAACCATGTCGCCCACCTTGAACTCCTTACCCCGAGCATATTTGTCGTGAAGGTACTTCATCTTGTCCTTATACAAGGACGAGCTGGAGTAGGCATGAAATATAAACTCATCAAGTTCATTCAATTGCTCCACACGGAGATTGGCTGCAACATCCCATTCCAAGTTCAACTTTCTCAACTCCCACATAGCCTTGTGTTCTAATTCCACCAGAAGATGGCAAGCCTTACAAAATACCAACCGATACGGAGACATAGCAATTGGAGTCTTGTAAGCCATCCGATAAGCCCAAAGAGCATCATCCAATTTCTTCGACCAATCGTTCCTATTAGCATTTACCGTTTTGGACAAAATACCCTTTATTTCCCGATTTGAGACTTCCACTTGACCGCTAGCTTTATGATGATAGGGGGTGGTCACTTTGTGGTTAACTCCATACTTAGCAAGCAATGAGTCGAAAGCCTTGTTGTAAAAATGGGACCCCCATCACTAATGAAAGCACGAGGGGTGCCAAACCTAGTGAAGATACTCTTTTTCAAGAACGCCACAACACTCCGGGCTTCATTGTTGCGTAACGCCACGACTTCAACCCACTTTGAAACATAGTCCACCGCCACGAGAATATAAGTGTTCCCACAAGAGCTCACGAACGGGCCCATGAAATCAATGCCCCAAACATCAAAAATATCCACCTCGAGAACTGTATTGAGAGGCATTTCATCCCTCTTTGAAATTCCGCTGGCTCGTTGGCATGCATCACATCTCTTCACCAAGTTGCTAGCATCTTTAAACAACGTCGGCCAATAGAAACTGCAATTCAAAACTTTTGAAGCCGTCCTCACCCCCCTCCCCACGATGGCCACCATAGGGAGAAGAGTGACAAGCCTCCAATATGTTCATTTGTTCACTTTCCGGTACACATCTTCTTATCACCCTATCCATGCAAATTTTAAACAAATACGGATCATCCCAATGAAAATCCAAGCTATCCCGCTTGAGTTTCTTCCTTTGGTTGGAAGAGAGCTCACACGGGACATTACTGGTTACAATGAAGTTGGTGATGTCCGAGAACCAAGGCATATCACACATAGAAACGGAAAGAAGCTACTCATCGGGGAAATTATCATGTATCTCAACACCATCACATGGTCTCCCTTCTTCCTCTAGCCAGGACAAATGGTCCGCAACTTGATTCTCACTTCCCTTCCTATCCACAATCTCTAGATCAAATTTCTGAAGGAGTAGAACCCACCTAATCAATCTTGCTTTCGAATCCTTCTTTATCATCAAATATCAGAGGGCTGCATGGTCCGTGTGTATGATCACCTTTGCCCCCATAAGATAAGGTCAAAATTTCTCCATCGCAAACACAATGGGCAATAGCTCTTTTTCCATCACCGTGTAGTTTTTTTGGGCCTCATTCATCATTTTGCTGGCATAATACACAGGATGGAACATTTTGTTGATCCTTTGGCCTAGCACCACACCTACCGCCACATCACTCGCATCGCACATAAGTTCAAAGGGCAATTCCCAATTTGGTGCGGTGATGATAGGAGTTGTGGTCAACTTGCGTTTCAATAGCTCAAAAGACTCCATGCACTTCTCATCAAAGATAAACTTGACATCCTTCTCTAATAATTTGCAAAGCGGGTTCACAATTTTCGAGAAGTCTTTAATGAATCGCCGGTAGAACCCGACATGACCAAGAAAACTCATCACCCCTTTGACAGAAGTAAGGGGAGGGAGCCTTGAGATAACCTCAATTTTTGCCTTATCAACTTCAATTCCATGCTTTGAGATTTTGTGACCCAATACAATACCCTCTTGCACCATAAAGTGATATTTCTCCCAGTATAGTACAAGGTTGGTTTCTTCACATCTTTCCAACACCCTATCCAAGTTCACTATACATTTCTCAAATGAATCCCCCACCACGCTGAAATCATCCATGAAGACCTCTAAGATATCCTCCACCATATTGGTGAAAATTGTCATCATACACCTTTAGAAGGTCGCCGGGGCATTACATAGTCCAAATGGCATTCTTGAGAAAGCGAACATGCCATAAGGACATGTAAAGGTTGTCTTCTCCTGATCCTCTGGGGCAATGAGGATTTGATTGTACCCCGAGTAGCCATCTAGAAAACAATAAAAGGCCTGGCCCGCAAGACGATCGAGCATTTGGTCCAAGAATGGTAGTGGGAAATGATCTTTTCTTGTTACCTTGTTAAGCTTTCTATAGTCCATACACACTCTCCAACCCGTAACTGTCCGATTAGGAATCAAATCATTGTTAGCATTGGTCACGACCATCATTCCACCCTTTCTTTGGCACATATTGGATCGGAGAGGTCCATGAACTATCTGAGATCGGGTAAACCACATCGGCATCTAACCACTTGATAACCTCCTTCTTTACTACTTCTTGCATTTCCTTATTTAATCTTCTTTGATGTTCAAGAGATGGCCTTGCATTCTCCTCCAAATGATCTTGTGCATGCAAAATGCGGGGCTTATCCCCCGAATATCTGCCAATGTCCATCCAATTGCCTTTTTGCGCTTTTGAAAAACTGCCAAAGTGGCATTAACTGCATGTTAGTTAGGCACCAGGAAATAATAATAGGTAAAGTAGAATTTGAACCCAAAAACTCATACCTGAGATGTGGAGGAAGTGGCTTCTACTCCAACACCGGTGGCTCCTCAATGGATGTATTGGTTGGTGGAGTTTTGCGATTCTCAATATCCAAATATAGCTTCCTAGGCTCATATGAATATGAGCCCATGCCATGCAATGCATTCACGCACTCCACTATACTGGCATCATCATTGACATCCATGTTAAGAAGGACTGCCTCAAGAGGATCTTCAACATTTATCAATGCACTTGTGTCATCCGCTATCACGGCTGTGATAATGTCCACAAATGAACTGCTATTGGGTTGTCTCATTGATTTGCATACATGAAATACTACTTTCTCATCACCCACATAGAATGTCAACTCCCAAGCTTCAACATCTACCAATGCCTTCCCTGTAGCTAGGAAAGGTCTTCCAAGAATAATTGGCACCTCAAAATCCACCTCGCAGTCCAATATCACAAAATCCGCCGGCAATATGAACTTATCAACATGAACAAGGACATCATCAATTATGCCCAAGGGACGCTTCATTGATCGGTCTGCTATTTGAAGTCGCATGGAAGTTGGTCTAGGTTGACCAATCCCCAAGGTCTTGAAAACCGAATAGGGCATCAAGTTAATACTAGACCCCAAGTCACACAAGGCTTTAGCAAACTCCGCACTACCAATAGTGCAAGGGATAGTGAAAGCTCTGGATCCTCGAGTTTTGGGGCCATAGAATGAACAATAGAACTCACTTGATGCGTCACTTTAATTGTTTCACACTCCATTGACCTCTTCTTGGTAACCAAATCCTTCATAAATTTTGCGTACCCCGGCATTTGTCCAAGGGCTTCCACCAATGGCACATTTATAGTAAGACTCTTCATTATTTCAATGAACTTCATGAATTGGTTGTCTCCTTTTTGCTTTTCTAGCCTTTGAGGGTAAGGTGGAGGCAGCCTAAGCATGGGTGCCTTGGCTTTGGGCACCACCGGCTCGGGTATATCAATCATATGTTCCCTAGATAGGTTCACGACCTCTTGTGTCTCCTTCTCAACATCGTTAATATCAACCCGCACATCATTGTTCACATTGGGTTCCACTACATCCTCAACCACCTGTCACGCCCAACCTCGGGAGGCGTGACCGCTGCTCAATCAAGTGAACCCGACGGAGCAAGCCTTACCGAACACTTTCTACCCCAAATCAATATGAATACGGAACCCATGCTTTCATTAATTTAGATGAGGATACATGGTGCATACTACATCATTGGTTCATTTCATATCATAAAGATTTACCGTACATAAGCTAGCTTCAAGGATTCTATTAGAGTTACAAGTTATGGAAATCACAAGTTTAGGATTACAACATAGATACTGGACTCCCCGAACACCCGTACATAACCCACACTAGTGTCTACGGAGCCTTTAAGGATACAACAGTTAAGCATAACTATGCAGGCAACAAGACCCCGACTATACCTCAAAAGTGCAAACCTATAATAACAAAAGATACACCATATAGCCCCTTGAAAGAAAAAGTGGCTCACCAAGACTTCGGGTAGAAAAATGCTCTACTACACACGATCAGAACTATCCGCTATGGAGCCACCTACATTCATTGAAAAATGTAGTGCCCCCGGCAAACGGGACATTAGTACCATGGAATAGTACTAGTATGTATAACTAAACACCATTTTATTTGAAAGAACTATCAAACAGGTACAAGTAAATAACATGGGTATATCAAAAATATAATTCATATAACCTTTCATACAATTTCCAAAACTTAGATTAACGCTTTTCCATCACATGTTCACCACAATTCTCAATACCACCGCTATCTTGAGCGGAGTTCGGTTGCGACCCGACCGGCTAGGTCACTTCATTGGAGGCATAACTCTCAATCAATATTTCATTTCCCCTTATTCAGAATTCAATATCGGCACATTACCACCATGTGTGCAGCATGGTGTCCGATCACGACCCGATCGGCTAGGTCACCTTGCCTAGGCATTACTCCTTTCTCATTAGTCAACACCTCTGAATCTTTATTTCACACATATCATATCAATTCCTTGGCTCTCATGGCAACCATTATCACATCGTTTTTCTCTTTTTCAATTTTCATTTTACAAGTTCTAATCATAGACACATATACCATAATAATTCAAGTTACAATTACAGGTAAGTGAGCACATAGCTAGCATGAATAGTTCTTTGTTTCGATGTTGGCTTATAGCCCAAGTATTTCAACACATAATTGTACTTTTTCATCCTTCTATAATTATCAAGAATGGTACATTATTCACATTGAGGCACATCCTTTACGTGCATGTATAGATAATTGCAAATCAATTAATGCGTAATCACAATCAATACACTAGCCAATTCAACTCTTACCATACTTTTGTAAAGGCCAACCATGCTCAATTTCAAATAAAAAGGGGGTTTTAGCCACACATACCTCAATAAAGCTTTCCTTACTCTTTTTCAAATTTTCGGAACTCTTAGTACATCGATCTATTGAGTAAGAATTACAAATTAAATCAAGAATTAGAGATGAGATTGAGACTCTAGCTTGGTTCAACCATAGTGACAAACACTAGAGGTGCAATGTGATCTTAGTCCCCATTTTGAGAGCAATTTATATCATTTTGCACCCCTCTTTATTTCAATACCTCCCACTACTCTAAGGTTTGATACGCATGTAAGGAATCCATTGTTATACCCATGAATCACCTTACTAGTGAACCCTTATATATGAGAATAAAAATAAGAGTTGGGGTGATGAAGTCTTACCGCTTGAGATTAAGGTCTAGGGGTCTTCACTTGATTTTCTTCAAGGATTTATCCATATCTTATGGAGTAATTTGATGGGGAGACTTTCCCTCTCTAAAAATCCTCTCTCTCCCTCTAGAAATGCTCAGAAGAATGCTTAAAATGAGTTATAACACCAGATATATCGATAGGGAGGTCGGGTTAAAAATTAGAAAATTGGAGCCCCGAGTCAAATATGCGATCGCAAATGAGTAAACATGCAGTACGCATAATGGACCGCAAAATGCTCCCTAGAAACTGGGCACTCTGACTGAGTCTGCGGCAAAAATGCAGTCCGCATTCACGTTCTGTGGTCGTAAAGTGTACCACAGAACTGACCTTCGGTAAATTCAAATGAAAATATACGATGACTATGCGGTCCACATTTCGATTATGCGACCGCATTTTCGATCGCATAGTTGACTTCAATTTTAACCAACATTCTCACTAACTCCACAGCAGATATGCGGTCTGCATACCTGATTTGCGGCCGCATTCTGGACCGTATTTTTTTGCATTTTTCTGGAAAATTATTCTTGACTTTTTAATGAATTGCTAACACATCATCCTGACTTGGCGTCACGGGATCCGGGTTTTCGAGTAGGGATTTTCACGGGGCCTTACATCCTTCCCCACTTAAGATCATTCGTCCTCGAATGAGGATCAAGGTTCACTTATTAACAGTCTTAGTGCAATCTTCTCCTCTTCACAACCCGAAACAGGTTGATAGTCTCCAAATTTAGCCAACTCCCTAGATTTCCGAGAATTTCGCTAGAGTTTCCTTTATATCTTGGCCTTACCCACCTGTCAGAGAGCCCTAGAAACATACCATAACAGCATAAATATATTCATAATCATAGTATAACTGGCACAATATCAACCATGGCCATATAGGCAACCATATTACCAAAAAGAGGACGGTTTTACATAAATCCAGCCAACAAATACGATTTTGAAGGAGCTAAACGCATAAAAGTTATTATGTGATTATTCAAACAAGTGTGGATACTTCATTTTCATTTAATCCTCGGCTTCCCAAGTAGCTTCCTCAACGTGCTGGTTCCGCCATAATACTTTCATGGATGCAATTTCCTTATTTCTCAGTTTTCGAACTTGCCTATCAAGAATGGCAACTGGGACCTCTTCATATGATAACTCTTCATTTACCTCAATAGTCTCAACTGGAACAATGGTGGACGGATCCCTTACTACCTTCCTTAACATAGACACATGGAAGACTAGGTGTACCAATGATATCTCTGGCGGTAGATCGAGCTTGTATGCCATCTGACCAACTTTCTGAATGATTCTGTATAGTCCTACATACCTTGGACTTAATTTTCCCTTCTTTCCGAATCATATGATTCCCTTCATAGGGGAAACTTTCAAGAATACCCAATCATCTTCTTTAAACTCCAAATCTCTGCGACGCACATTCGAGTAGGATTTTTGGCGACTTTGAGCAGTTTTCAACCTTTCTTTAATAAGATTGACTTTCTCCATGGCCTGGTGCACGAGGTCTGGCCCTATCAATTTTTCTTCTCCAACTTCGAGCCATCCGATGGGAGACCTACATCTCCTACCATACAATGCTTCAAACGGTGCCATCTGAATACTAGCATGGAAGCTGTTGTTGTAAGCGAATTCTATGAGTGGAAAATGGTCATCTCAACTCCCCTTGAAATCAACAGTACAAGCATGCAACATGTCTTCAAGCGTCTGAATAGTCCGCTCTGCTTGCCCATCGGTTTATGGATGAAAAGTTGTGCTAAGGTTTACTTGCGCACCCAAACCCTTCTGAAACTTCTTCCAAAAGTTAGCTGTGAATTGAGCCCCTCGATCTGAAATGATTGAGATCGAAGTGCCATGCAACATGACTATTTCTTTTATATACAACTGAGCATATTGTTCCGCTGTGTCGGTAGATTTAACTGGCAACAAGTGCGTTGATTTCATGAGTCAATCCACGATCACCCAAATTGAGTCGAACTTGCACGGAGTGCGCGACAACCCTACCACAAAATCCATGTTAATCATCTCCCATTTCCATATTGGAATGTCTAGGAATTGTGTCAATCCACCGGGCCTTTGATGTTCTGCCTTTACCTGTTGATAATTCGGACATTTTGCCACAAAATCCGCCACATCCCTCTTCATGTTGTTCCACCAATAAATTTCATTGAGATCATGATACATTTTTGTAGAACCTGGGTGCACGGAATACTTGGATGTGTGAGCTTCTGCCATGATCGTTTCCTGAAGACTGTCGATATCAGGACCACACAGGCGGTCTTGGTACCGTAGGGTACCATCATTCATTCCTAAGGAGAAATTTGTGGTCTTATTTTTATGAATCCCTTCTTTTAGTTGTGCTAAAAATGGATCATTGAATTGCTTTTCTTTCACCTCCACCACATGCGATGTTTTAGCCCTATTTTGTATAATTACCCCTCCTTCATCAGAGTCTGCAAGACGAACTCCCAAATTAGCTAGCCGGTGAACCTCCCTAGCTAATGGCCTCTGATAGGCCCCCAAATAAGCCAAACTCCCCATAGATTTTCGACTAAGTGCATCTGCCACAGCATTAGCCTTTCCCGGGTGGTAGAGAATATCAATATCATAGTCTCTGAGTAACTCTAGCCACCTTCTTTGCCTCACGTTCAACTCTTTATGCTTGAAGATATATTGAAGGCTCTTATGATCTGTAAATATGTCCACATGGATCCCATACAAATAATGTCGGCAAATCTTTAGTGCAAACACCACAGCTGCTATCTCTAAGTCATGGGTTGGATATTTCTTCTCATGATTCTTGAGTTGCCTTGAGGAGTAGGCTATAACCTTGCCCCGTTGCATCAACACACACCCGAGCCCGACTCTTGAAGCATCGCAATACACCACAAATCCTTTTGTACCTTCTAGTAGGGCTAATACCGGTGTTGTTGTCAACCTTGATTCCAATTCTTGGAAACTCTTTTCACAAGCATCAGACCGACCATTGAAATTTAACTACTTTCTGCGTCAATTTAGTCAACAGAGAGGCAAGAGTAGAAAACCCCTCCACAAACATCCTGTAGTACCTAACTAATCCCAAGAAACCGCAGATCTCGATTGGAGTGGTAGGTCTAGGCCAATTTTTCACTGCCGCAACCTTCTAAGGGTCAACCATAACTCCTTCCCTAGAAATTACATGGCCCAAGAACGCGACAAATTCAAGCCAGAATTCACATTTTGAAAATTTTGCATACAATTGATGTTGCTGAAGAGTCTGCAATACTGCCCTGAGATGGCCAACATGGTCCTCCCGACTTCGGGAATATACCAGAATGTCGTCAATGAACACTATCACAAAGGAGTCTAGAAAGGGCTTGAAGACTCGATTCATAAGGTCCATGAAAGCTGCTGGTGCATTTGTTAGCCCAAAAGACATTACCATAAATTCAAAGTGCCTATACTGGGTTCTGAAAGCTGTTTTTGGAATATCCCGCTCCCTTATCTTCAATTGGTGATACCTGGACCGCAAGTCAATATTTGAGAAACACGTAGCACCTTGCAATTGGTCAAACATGTCATCTATTCTTGGCAAGGGATATTTGTTTTTGATTGTGACTTTGTTGAGTTACCGGTAGTCAATACACATCCGCAGCGATCCATCCTTATTTCTTATGAACAAGACCGGTGTGCCCCATGGAGACACACTTGGCCGGATGAAACCCTTCTCTAAAAAATCCTTCAATTGCTCCTTTAGCTCTTTCAATTCTGCCGGTGCCATCCTGTAAGGTTGTATGAATTGCTAACACATGCTCCTGACTTGGCATCACGGGATCCGGGTTTTCGAGTAGGGATTTTCACGGGGCCTTACACCACCAAAGGCATATCATCATCTCGCAACTCATCTTCATCAATCATAACTTGATTTCCTCTTGAGGCATGCACATCACTGCCTCTTCCACTTCGCGTTGTCACTGCCATCACATGATTGTTGTGCCCGCCCTTAGGGTTTACTACCGTATCACTTGGTAGAGCACCCTCTGGGAGAGTATTTAAAGATTGAGAAATTTGGCCCAGTTGCACCTCCAAGTTATGAATAGAAGTGTTGTGGGAAGCCAACTGAGCATCGGAGTCTTGGTTCTTCTTCATCATTTGCTCAAACATAACTTCAATTCTCCCAAAATCATTTCCCGACGAACTAGACCCTTGAGATTGAAACGACAGGGGGATTGTTTGGTTGTTGAAACATCGGAGGCCTTTGAAAGCCTTGCCCCCGATTACCTTGACCACCATTGTTATTATTCCAATTGCTGTTGTTGTTTCCGTTCCAATTTCTACTATTGTTACCTTGATTTCCCCAATTGTTGATTTGGTTGTTCCCATTCCAATTTCCACCACTTTTTTGCTGATTGTTGTTATTCCAATTTCTGCCTCCTTGGTGATTGCCCCAATTTCCTTGGGTTCGCCATTGTTGATTTCCCTATTTTCCTCTATTTCCTTGGTAGTTATTAACATATTGACAATCTTCAGTTTGCTCATCATAGCACTCATTCGAATAACCACCACCATCATCATAGTTATCACAGTTTCCTTGAGGTTGTTGCCCTCTTTGCCTTCTTTTCATCATATTCACTCCTTCCATGGCATTGACTTGGCACGGGTTTTGAACTTGTTGCAATTGCGCCTTCGCCAATTGATTCATTGTTGTTGTGAGTTCGGCAATGGCTTGGCCGTGATCATGCAACTCCTTACGCAAATGTATGATATTAGGGCCACCTTGAGGAACGTTTGCTCGACTTTACCACATCGAAGAAGTATCGACCATTTCATCTAACACATCACATGCTTCATCATAAGGGAGCTTCATAAAATTTCCTCCCGCCAATTGGTTCACAATACATTGGTTGGTTGTGTTGATGCCCTATAGAATGTTTGTTGAATTATCACATCATTCATATCATTATTTGGACACTCTTTAACCATAGTTTTAAATCTCTCCCATATTTCGTGCAAGGGTTCCGTTGGCTCTTGTTTGAAAAGCCAAAATTTCATCACGGAGCACCACCATGTGACTTAGAGAAAAGAACTTGGCTATAAATTTGTCCGTCAATTCATTCCACATTGTGATGGAATGATTTCGAAGCCTTTCTAACCAATCCAATGCTTTACCTCGAAGAGAGAACGGGAAGAGCCTCAATCTTAATGCATCATCTGACACGTTTGATTGTTTACTCTCCCAGCAAGTATCTACGAACCCCTTCAAGTGCTTGTATGAATTTTGGTCGGAGGCGCCCGTAAAATACCATCTTTGCTCGAGCAAAGTCAACATAACACTGGTTATTTGAAAATTCCTCGCCCGGATTCGGGAAGGAACTATGGCACTTGCATAGCCCTGGTTTGGAAGGACTCTTGGAGCTACTCTTGGTGGAGGCGGAGGAGGGTCTGGTATGTTCTCATTTGCATTTGCATTTCGTCATCTCCTTAGAGCTTGAGGTAATACATCTTCTTGTTCAAGATCCTCAACCTCCTCCCCCGTGACAATATTGCCAAGAGGGTCATTTCCATTTAGAGCCATTTGTACCTAATAGATCAACACAACAAAATTAGTAAATGAGAAGGAAATAGAAGCAAAACACAAAACAAGCTATACAGATAGCCAAAACCGTAAGCTCCCCGGCAACGGCGCCAAAAAGTGATCGCAGCCGTCTCAACACTACAAAACGGTAGGAAGAGCGGATAGCAATAGCTTTTACCCGAATAGTGGTTCGGGGTCGAATTTTCACAGGGAGCTTGGAGTGGAGTTGTATTTCTTGTTTAGCCTAGAATTTTGTTTGTACTTCTAATTGCAATCCTAACATTTTTGATATTTTTATATTTAAAACTACTATTGTAATCTAAGGATTAAAGCTGAATTATACTTGGAGAATACTGCTAAGTTGTATTTAATATAGATAAAGGCACTAGGGTCGTGTCACTACCTAGGTGGCTAGCTAACGGGTAGAAGTTACTAAGGGGAGATTGATATATTTGGGGCTTATGCTATAACCGTTGCACAATTATGTTCATTCTCACACCTCTCCGTAGAGAGAATGATTATGTCCAATTGACTCTCTCGAGACCAATTGGGTAGGCCAATTTGACCAAGCAACTAGTGTTCAAGTTAGGTAATTACTCTCTCGAGGTTTAACCCGTTAATTGGGACTACCATTCTCATGGGTCCATCCCAATTCCTTGTTGGGTCAACTTTAGGGTCATAGACTCTCTTTCTCAAGAAGAGTTAGACCCACTAAGCTTTGAATTCATGTTTACGACCACAAATTCTAGATTGAAACACAAAATTAACCTAAATAACAAACACCCAATCTCAATCTCACCCTAGAATGCAACACTCATTAACTACCCATACTAGGGTTAAGCCACGACCCTAGCTAATGGGTTTAGCTAGACATAATTAGAGAAAAAACGGAAGAAATAGATGATGAAAATAACATAATGATTGATTACTAATTAGAAATTATGATATTGAAGAGGAAAATTGCTAAAATAGGCTACAAAATATGTCTCACGAGCGCAGCCCTTGTTCAGAACATAATACTTGACCTAAAAATGGTAAAATGTCCTATTTATACCGGGGTCAACGCGGACCGCGCAAAAAGGTAGCGTGGCCGCGATGGCTCTTGGACTTTTTGAAACTGCTCTCTGAAGTTGGGGCCCTAGACCACACAGAAAGGTAGCACGACCGCGATGGAAGACTGGCGCAAACCGCGCAGAAATGCAGCGTGGCCGCGTGTCTATACTTGACCAAAACTCCATCTCTCTGAATCTCATCCACGCGGACCGCGTAGAAATGTAGCACGGCCGTGTGGGAATTTGTCTCGCAATTGTGGGTCTCTGAACCTTATTGGCGCGGACCACGTAGAAATAGAGCGTGGCCGCGTGGATTGCCCTTGAATTATCCAGTCTCTGAATCTCCTAGCATGGCTGCGTGGCATATCAGTGCGGTCCGCGCTAGGTCTTCCTATTGCTCACTTTACTTGGTTTTTGACACTTGGCAGGTTTCACTCTGTTTTGAGCCGATCTTTGACATTTGTCATCTTGTCTCTCAAACCTGCAATCAAGTGCAACTTGTAAGTATTTTGGGACTATTTTGTGGAAATTTGTAACCAAAGCAATAGCAAGTAGGGGTATAATCATGCTAAAATCCTAACTTATCAGCTACCTTCACATGGTGGGAGGACTTTGAGAGGCGTAGGCCTGTCAGTGCAGCACCCCTTTCTTGGCAACAGTTCTCTGCCCTCTTCCTGGAGAAGTATGTACCACAGTCCCATAGAAAAGAGCTGGGTAGGAAATTTGAGTGGCTGACTCAAGGGGATATAACTGTGACCCAGTATGAGATGAGGTTTTCACAGTTGGCCTATCATGCTATTTGGATGATTTCGATAGATCGTGAGAGGATAAGAATATTTATGGATGGCCTTAACTACCATCTCCATATTCTGATGGCTAGAGAGAGAGTATTGGGTGCTACGTTTGAGGAGGTGGTCGATATCACTCGTGAGATTGAGACGGTTTTCCATAGATAGCGAGAGGAGAGGGAGGCCAAGAGGCCTCGAGGATCGGGCAGTTTCAGTGGTGCTCCATCTAGGGGCCATTTCCAGTATGGTAGAGGTCATTCTTTTAGGCCTGCTCAGTCGGCCCGTCCAAAGTATCAAGGGGGCATTTTTAAGCCGTGGTCAACATGGGTCTTAGCAGGGCCAGTCTTCACTCAGCACCCTCCCAGCTCAGAGTTCATCTCATGCCCCATCAGCTCAGGGTTCTTCTGCACTGAGTGCATATGCTAGTCACTCTGGTACGAGGGGGTTCCCTTCAGTCTCTATCTCTAGCACCGGGTAGTTGTTGTGAGTGCGGAGAGTTTGGGCATATGAGGAGGCAGTGTCCTCAACTTCGTGGTGGTCAGTTTTAGCAAAGGGATCAGCCTTCGACTTTTGCACCAGTTATTTCATCACCTACCCAGCCAGCCAGGGGTGGAGGTCAGGCAGCTAGGGGTCGCCCCAGAGGTGGAGGTCGATCAGGCGGTGGCCAGGATCATTTTTATGCTATTCCAGGCAGGACAGATGCCATTACTTTACATGCTATCATTACAGGTATTGTTTCAGTCTGCCACAGAGATGGCTCTATATTATTTGATCCCGATTCCACCTATTCATATGTGTCTTCATATTTTCTCGTTATTTGGGTATGCCCCGGGAGTCTCTTGCTTTACCTATTCATGTGTCTACCCTGGTGGGCGATACTGTTGTTGTGGACCGTGTGTGCAGGTAATGTGTTGTGATTATTGGGGGTCTGGAGACCCGAGTTGATCGATTTCGATTAAGCATGGTGGACTTTGATGTTACTTAGGTATGGATTGGTTATCTCCGTGTCATGCTATTCTAGACTGTCATGCTAAGACAGTCACTTTGGCTACGTCGGGTGTACCGCGGATAAAGTGGCGTGGTGTGACTGATTATGTTCCTAGTAGAGTTATTTCCTTCTTGAAGGCTCAACGTATGGTTAGTAAGTGTTATCTTTCAAATTTGGCATTTGTGAGGGATGTTGGAGCTGAGACTCCTAGCATTTATTCTGTTCCAGTTGTAAGGGATTTTCCCGTTGTATTTCCTGCAAACCTGCTGGGCATGCCACCGGACAGGGATATTGATTTATTGTCGGGCACTCAGCCCATTTCCATTCTTCCGTATTGTATGGTACCAGCGGAGTCGAAAGAATTGAAGGAGCAACTTCAAGAACTCCTAGATAAGGGGTTCATTCATCGGCCGAGTGTGTCACTATGGGGGGCGCCGGTTTTGTTTGTGAAGAAGAATGATAATAGGTGAATTTGACTATAATCACACCTTAAATAATCACCTTCTTGTGTAGTTTTAATGATAAAAGTGATAACAAAATGCTCTTATTAGTGATTTTCATGATTTGCAGGTGATATATGTCTAAGGAAGGCTAAGGAGCAGTTTTGGAGTCAAAAATGGAGAAAAAGCGGCCAACTGTGTAAATTCCCAATGGAACCACGGCTGCCAGCCCTAAAATTTCAGAGAAGGTGTTTGGCCGCGGTTCTACCGCGACCGCGGCAGAACCGCGGCAGGCGCAGTAAACTTCGAGGACTAAAGTGTAAAAGATGGGATTTTTAGCCCAAAACCCTATTTTATATATTAGACTTCACCTAAAGGAGGCATGTATTGTTTTTGAGAGTATCTTGGAAAGGAAAACAATTATGAGAGATCACCCAAAACATCTTTCTTCTTTTCTTTGATTTTTATTGCTAGTTTATGATGAATCTTTTCTTAGTTTGTTTACCCATAGCCATGAGTAGCTAAATCCCTTGTCTAAGGTTTTGATGGAACCTATTAGGAGATGAACTTCTTGTTTATGTGAATACAAATTGCTAGTTTCAATCTTTATTTATTCAATTATGTTCTTGTTGTAGTTAATTGACAGGATCCTCAATTAGTTGTGCCTATTTAGTGTGCATAACTCGGAAGAGAGTGCATATTTAGGTTATTGTTGAATAAAACCACTCCTAAAGTATAAGAGGAATCTATAACTGTGGGTTTAAAGGCGAGATTAGGGATAACGAAGCCTTGGGTGCAATCTTAAGTGAACTGTGTTAATTAATGCTAGCTAGTGTATCTCGGGAGAGTGCAATATTATATTACTGTGATTACTCGGAAGAGATTTACGGTAAGAAGAGTGTTCATGATTGATAGAGATGTGTTGGTAAATTTGTATGAAGCATAAACAGAAAGGATTCCATCAATAGGGGAAATCTTTACCTTAGCTTTTTCTCATCATTGTTTACAACCTTAGCATTTTCGTTTACAGCTGTTTAATTTACTTGCAATCTTAGTTAAAAAAGAAACCATCAACTATGATTCAAACATTTGGGAAACTGGTTCTGAAGAGTTTAGTGGGTCTAAAGATTGTGATTGATAGGTTAACTCTCTGTGGATTCGACCCTGGGCGTAATACTCGGGTTATATTTGCAACGTCCGTGGTGTCCTTGTTTATAAGGCATAGTTGGGCGTGATCAAAGAAGGATGGCACCATGAGAATGTGCATTGACTACAAGCAATTGAACAAAGTAACAGTGAGGAACAAGTATCCCATGCCTCGTATTGATGATTTATTTAACCAGCTTCAAAGAGCAAGGGTATTCTCCAAGATTGATCTCCGTTTGGGCAATCACCAGTTGAAGATTAGTGATTCAGATATTCCTAAGACTGCTTTCAGGATGAGATATGGTCACTACGAGTTTGTTGTCATGTCTTTCAGGCTGACCAATGCTCCAGCAGCATTCATGCATCTGATGAACAGTGTATTTTGGCCTTATCTAGATTCATTCGTTATTGTATTCATTGATGATATTCTGGTGTACTCGCGTAGTCCAGAAGAGCACGCAAATCATTTATGAGTGGTATTGCATAGATTAAGGGAGGAGAAGCTTTATGCAAAGTTCTCTAAGTGTGAGTTTTGGCTCGGATCAGTGGCTTTCTTAGGACACGTGGTGTCCAGCGAGAGTATTCAAAAGAAGAAAAAAGTGGTGCAGATTTGGCCTACACCATCCTCAGCCATAAAGATTCGTAGTTTTCTTAGGTTGGCAGGCTATTACTGCCAGTTTGTTCAAGGATTTTCATCCATTTCATCGCCCTTGACCAAGTTGACTCAGAAGGGTGCTCCGTTTTTATGGTCGGACGAGTGCGAGGAGAGATTTCAGAATCTTAAGACAGCTTTGACCACAACTCCAGTATTGGTTTTGCAATCAGCTTCATGTTTATATATCATATATTGTGATGCTTCGCGAGTTGGGAATGGCTGTGTATTGATACATGAGGGTAGAGTTATTGCTTATGCTTCTTGCCAGTTGAAGCCCCAAGAGAAGAACTACCATGTTCATGATTTGGAGTTGGCTGGTATAGTTCATGCATTGAAGATTTTGAGTCACTACTTGTATGGCGTATCGTGTGAGGTATTCACTGATCATCGTAGTTTTCAGCATTTGTTCAAGCAAAAGGATCTTAATTTGAGGCAGCGGAGATGGCTAGAGTTGCTTAAGGATTATGATATTACTATTTTGCATCATCTAGGAAAGGCCAATGTAGTGGCCGATGTTTTAAGCCGAAAGGCAGTGAGTATGGAAAGCTTGGCATACATTCCAGTTGGGGAGAGGCCATTTGTAGTTGATGTTCAGGCCTAGGCCAATCTGCTTGTGAGATTAGATATTTTAGAGCCCAGCTGGGTGTTAGCTTGTGTGGTTTCTTGATCTTCCTTATATGATCGCATCAGAGAGCGCCTGTATGATGATTCTCATTTTCTTGTCCTTAAGGACAGAGTTTAGCATGGTGATGCCAGAGATGTGACCATTGGTGATGATGGTGTATTGAGGATGCAGGGCCGGACCTATGTGCCCAATGTGGATGGGCTTAGAGAGTTGATTCTGGAGGAGGCCCAAAGCTCGCGGTACTCTATTCATCCGAGTGTCGCGAAGATGTATCAGGATTTGAGGCAGCACTACTAGTGGAGAAGAATGAAGAAAGATATTGTATGATTTGTGGCTCGGTGTCTCAATCGTCAGCAGTTGAAATATGAGCATCAGAGGCCTGGTGGCTTGCTTCAGTAGATGGATATTCCGGAGTTGAAGTGGGAGAGGATTACTATGGACTTTTGTTGTTGGACTTCCTCGGACTATAAAGAAATTTGATGCCATTTGGGTGGTTATTGATCGGCTGACCAAGTCCGTGCACTTCATTCCTGTGTGTACTACCTATTCTTCAGAGCGGCTGGCATGGATTTATATCCGGGAGATTGTTCGGTTGCATGGTGTTCCGATTTATATCATCTTAGATAAAGGTACTCAGTTTACTTTGCAGTTTTGGAGAGCCGTGCAGAGAGAGTTGGGTACACGGATGGAGTTGAGCACATCGTTTCATCCTCAGACAGATGGGTAGTCCGAGCGTACCATTCAGATATTGGAGGACATGTTGCGTGCTTGTGTCATTGATTTTGGAGGTTCATGGGATGAGTTTTTTCCACTTGTAGAGATTTCCTACAACAACAGCTATCCGTCCAACATTCAGATGGCACCGTATGAGGCCTTGTATGGGAGGCGATGTAGATCTTCAGTTGGTTGGTTTGAGCCTGGCGAGGCTAGGCTATTGGGGATAGATATGGTCCAGGATGCCTTAGAGAAGGTGAAGGTGATTCAGGAGAGACTTTGTATAGTGCAGTCACGTCAGAAGAGTTATGCGGACCAGAAGGTTCGAGATGTGTCCTACATGGTTGGTGAGAAGGTTTTGTTGAAGGTTTCACCCATGAAGGGTGTTATGAGATTTGGAAAGAGAGAGAAGTTGAGTCCGCGGTTCATTAGGCCTTTTGAGGTACTTAGGAGGATTGGGGAGGTGGCTTATATGCTTGTTTTGTCACCCAGCTTGTCGAGTCTGCATACGGTATTCCATGTTTCTATGATCCGGAAGTATGTTGGGGACTCGTCTCATGTGTTGGACTTCAGCACAGTTCAATTGGATGATGATTTGACTTTGATGTGGAGCTAGTGGCTATTTTGGGTCATCAGGTTCAAAAGTTGAGGTCGAAGGATATAGCTTCAGTGAAGGTGCAGTGGAGAGGTCGGCTCGTGGAGGAGACTACCTGGGAGCTCGAGCGGGAGATGTGGAGCAGATATCCTCACCTATTTAAGGCTTCAAGTATGTTTCTTGACTCACTCGAGGACGAGCATTTTTTTAAGTTGGGGAGGATGTGATGACTCGACCCGTCGTCTCATGAGATACCACCCCGTTTCCCCCATTTTTCTGCTTCTTTATGCTTCATTATCCGTGTCTTGTGTGACCGTGTTGGTTTGGATTGTTTTGGTAGGAAATGAGACACTTAGTCTCTTTAAGGAAGGTTTAAGTTGGAAAAGTCAACCAAATATTGACTTATGTGTTAGAGGGCTCGGATGTGATTTCCAATAGTTCGGTTAGCTTCGGGGGATGATTTTGTGACTTAGGAGCATGATTGGAAGTGGTTTTGGAGGTTCGGTGTAGAAATTAGCTTGTTTTGGCGAAGTTAGTATTTTAGTAATTTTTGGTTGGTAGGTGAGATTTTCATTTGAGGGTCGGAATGGAATTCCGAGAGTTGCAGTAGCTTCGTTAGGTGATTTGGGATGTGTGTGCAAAATTTCAGGTCATTCGGAAGTGATTTGGTTGGGTTTTTGATCAAATGCGTGTTTTGGAAGTTTTAGAAGAACTCAGGCTTGAATTCAATGTAATTTGATAGTTTTTGTGTTGTTTGAGGTGTTTTGGTGATTGGAACAAGTTTTGATAATGTTTTAGGATGTGTTGGTGCTTTTGGTTAAGGTCTCGGGGGCCTCGGGGTGATTTCGGATAGCTATCGGGAAGTTTGGAGTTGAAAAATATAGCAGAAAATGCAGCAGCAGTGCAAGTCCAAGTTTTGCCTTCGCGATCGCGAGAAGGACCTCGCGTTCGCGTAGAAGGAGTTTGGGTGGCCCTGAGTTTTGTAATTTGCATTCGCGTTTGGGTCTCGCATTCGTGGAAGGTAAATTTCTGGTGCTTCGCTTTCGCAGTGTGGAGTCCGCGTTCGCATAGTAAAAGTTGAGGTCCAGCTAAGTTATTCATCGCGTTCGCGTATATGGTGTCGCGTTCGCGTGGGTTCTGAACTCTAAGGCTTCGCGTTCGCGGGTGTGCGGACACGTTCGCGAAGGGTTAATTAAGCCATGGAAAGTTTGGTTCAACGTGAACACGGGGGTTTGACCGCGTTCGCATAGAAAAAAATCACAACTATGCAGAAGGGTTTTTAAAATATTTCATCCACAAGCCTAAGTCATTTTTCCACCATTGTTAAACATTTTGAGAGCTCTTCCGGAGAAATTGAAGAGGGATTCGAAGAGGATTAATTGGAGGTAAGTTCTATGAGCCAAAAACATGATTATATTGTGAAATTAACCTAGAAATTCATGGAAATTTAACTAAAAGTGGAAGAACTAGGGCTTGGGTTTTGAGAATTTTAAATTGGAATTTGAAGGGCCATTTGAGGTCAGATTTGAGATTTTTTGGTATGTATGGACTCGTGGAGAGATAAGGAACCCGTTGATTTGAAAATTTTTGAATTTGGAGATGTGGGTCCGGGGCTCGAGTTTTGCTAATTTCGGGATTTTTGATATTTTTTGATTGTTTTCGATTGGGTTTTGTTCCTTTAGTATATTGTCATGTATTCATTATGGTTTTGGTCAGATTCGACGCGTGAGGAGGCCGATTTGCGAGGCAAGGTCATAGCGAGCTAGAGTTTTGATCGCTTTGAGGTAAGTAATGAATGTAAATGATGTCTTGAGAGGTTGAAACCCCAGATTTGCACATCGTAGTACTATATTGAGGTGACACACGCACTTAATGCTGAGCGCGGAGTCGTTTACTATTGGGGGTTTGGATTTGATTCGTCCCGAGTGATGTTTGTACCATGTAATTTATTGAAGCTTATTTGATATTATCATTATTTGGACTAATTGTCATATTTGGGCTTCGTGCCAACTATTTGAACCCTTCGGGGATTGCTATCACTTACTATTTTGACATATTACTTGAACTCAATCCTAATGTTTAGTACTGTTTTACAAACTCAGCCACTTTTACTCAGATTTGAAACTTAAATGATATTTCTAATGATGTTTTGGGTTTAGAACTACTATTTTATTATGATCCGAGGGGCTTATGTGATTTCTGGACTGAGTATAGGATCGGGCTGTGCCGCAACGGTATTATATTGATATTGATATGAGGTCGAGGGCCTAGTTGATGCCACGAGATGGCTTGTTATTGCGCTTGGGCCGTAAGAGCCCCTCCCGGAGTCTGCACACCCCTAGTGAGCGACGTCGACAATAAATAAATGGATCGGGCTGCACACCGCAGGGGGTACTAGAGGGTACCATACTATGTGTTGATTTTCTTTCTATATCTACCACTTAATTGCTTATTTGCCGTAGTATTTCTATATTTTGATTTCATTATTTTATTGATTTCATTCCACTTGTTTTTAACTGTCACATTATAAATTACACTGTATTTCTCCATGGTTTCTTATTCTCAGACTTTATTTATATTTATTACTCACTGGGTCGGAGTACTCACATTACTCCCTGCACCTTGCGTGCAGATCCAAGTGCATCTGAGACTGCTGAGGATTTCCAATTGGGCATCGCACATCCGGGAGCATCGAGGTAGCTACATGGCGTCCGTAGCCCTGATATCTCTCTTTTATCCTATTGTTCCTTCCGTATTTCTCTAGATTGTTATGTAATAGGTTGATACTCTTGTATTAGAGACTCGGACTTATGACACCGGATCTTTATGGGCTATATTGTAGGATTATTATTTGGGATTTCGCATGTTTAACTCTTATTTCAGACTTTTAATATGTTAATTCTGTAATTAAATTGTGTTAGCTAATAATGAACTGTATAATGAATTGGGTTAAGGTAGTAAATTGGTCGGGCTTGCCTTGCAGTGTGTTGGGCGCCATCACGACAGGGGTGGGGTCGATACACCACTGCACAGTTATATGGAACTACGAGAATGCACCTGGTAGATTCCTCAGCACTGGGTATTTACATTTGGGACTACGGATAGGGATTCCGGTATAAGTTGGACTACGGGATGACACCCGGGAGATCAACTAGATATTTACATTTAGGGGCTACAGGATAGGATCCTGGTAGATCCCCGATTATTATCTCTGTGTTGGAACTGTATTTCCTTTCTGTGACTATTTGGTCTCTGTTGTAGCTGTTCTTGTTGTTCTTTCTACCCTGTGTTACTTCTTACCATTGCACTTAATTATACTGTCTTATTCTATACTGTTTACCTTGTATTCCATTTGACTTCAGTAGGGCCCTGATCTTCCTCATCACAACTCAACCGAGGTTAGGCATGGCACTTACTAAGTACCGTTGTGGTGTACTCATGCCTTTTCATCGCATATTTTTCATTTGCATATCCAAGTATTTTGACTCAGCCCTACTACATTTGAGGCGAAGCGCTTTGTAGAGACTTCGAGGTATATATGTCGCATCCGCAGACCGAGGAGTGCCTTTTCTACTCTCTGTGCTAGTTTAGCCCTTCTCTATTTATGTATTTCCTTGTTGATAGACATTTCTGGATTAGAGATTTTATGTATCTCTTGGTTTGTGATTCATGGGTTTCTGGGTTTTGGGAAGTGTTATTAGTTCGAGAAGTTGTATTGTTTATGTCGGGCGACATTTTAAATATTGTTTCATTATGTTAGCTGGTTTTAAATTATTTCTTCCCCAAGTTTTGTTTATTTTTGCATTTTTAGGCTTACCTAGTCGTAGAGACTAGGTGCCATCACGGTAGTTCACGGAAGGGGAACTGGGGTTATGGCAAGTTGGTATCAGAACTCTAGGTTCATAGAAGTCATGAATCACAAGTCGGCTTATTGGATTCTCGTTGATCGGCATGGAGACGTCTGTACTTATCTACGAGAGGCTATGTAACTATTAAAAAATTCCATTTCATTTGATTTCCTTATTGTGCGAGATTTTTGACATCATAATTCTAAACTTCTGCCTTCTATTTTCTCACAATTGGTGAGGACACGAGCTACCCGAGATTATCAGGCACCGGCACCCCCTACTATAGCCGTTAGAGGTCGGGGCTGAGGTAGAGGTCGAGGACGTGCACGTGGTATAGCCAGTGCACCTGCATGAGCTGCCACCGAGGTACCACTAGCTGTTCTAGCCGGAGCCCAGACACCCGATACGCCTACTGCTACTACAACGCTAGCACTTCAGGAGACTCTAGCATAGTTCATGAGCTTTACACCACTTTAGCTCTAGCAGGGTTGCTTCCCCTTGCTATAACTACATCCCTGGCTAGGGGAGGAGCACAGACTCCTGCTGCCCGCACTCTTGAGCAGCGAGTGCATGTTGAGTAGGTTCCAGATATTATTCCGGTACAACTAATAGTTACAAATCAGCCCGAGGACAGGGCAGCAGCTTCCGAGGATGAGCAACGGAGGCTTGGGAGGTTTAAGAAGTATAAGCCTCCTATTTTCAGTGGTTTAGCATCAGATGATGCTCTGGAATGTCTGGATGAGTGCCACCGTATTATTCATAGCATGGGTATCCTAGGATCGAGTGGGTTTGTTTCACTACTTTCCAGCTTCGAGGAGCTGCCTATGAGTGGTGGCGCACTTATGAGTTAGACAGTCCGAATGAGGCAGCTTCCCTGACTTGGACTTAGTTTTTAGATCTGTACCTGAGAGAGTATGTTCCTCAAAGCCTCAGGGACGTGTGGCACTTAGAGTTTGAGCATTTGCGCCAGGGTGCTATGACTGTCTCAAAGTATGCAGTCCACTACACTAGTTTGGCTAGGCATGCACCAACCTTGGTTTCTATTGTTCGCGATAGTGTTTGCCGACTTATTGAGGGCCTTATTCCTAGCATCAGGTCTAGCATGGCTCGGGATTTGGAGATGGATATTCATTATCAGCAGGTAGTGAGCATTTCTAGGAGGATTGAGGGCATGCATGCTACGGACAGAGAGGAGAGGGAGGCCAAGAGGTCTCGAGAGTCGGGCTATCATTCTGATGCTCGTAACCCGGCTGCGTGTCGTCATGGTAGAGGTTATACGAGTCGCCATGTTCATTCAGCTCTTCCAGCAGCCAGTGGTATTCCAGCTCCTCCTAGACCTTAGAAGCCTTATTATGCACCTGCGATTTCTAGTGCGTCTCCTGCGTGGGCTGATTTCAGAGGTCAGTCTAGTTGACCTGGTCCGAGCTAGTCACAGCCACCACATCCTCCTATAGCTTGTTTTGAGTATGGTGACACATGCCATATGGTGAGGGATTGCCTCTCAGCCACAGTGTGCCCCGCAGAGTTCTCAGGCTATGGTTATAGCTCCAGTTGCTACCCCACCTGCTCAACCAACTAGAGGTAGAGGTCGCCCTAGAGGGGGAGGCCATGCCAGATACTATGACCTTCCTGATTGTACCGAGCCTATTGCCTCCGATTCTGTCATTACAGGTACTACACTGGTTGGTCACCGAGATGCATCGGTTCTATTCGATCTAGGCTCCACTTATTCTTATGTTTCCTCTTATTTTGCTCCGCATTTGGGTGTATCTCAAGATTATTTGATGTCCCCTGTTTATGTTTCTACTCCTATGAGAGATTATCTTATTGTGGACCGTATTTATCGGTCATGTTTGGTTACTCTACGTGGTTTTGAGACCAGAGCCAATTTATTATTGCTCTGCATGGTTGATTTTGATATTATCTTGGGCATGGACTGGTTGTCACCCCATGATGCTATTCTTGATTGTCATGCCAAAACTGTGACACTGGCTATACCAGGTATACCGCATGTTGAGTGGAGGGGTGCTTTAGATCACACTCCCAGTAAAGTTATTTCTTTCCTTAAGGCTCAACGTATGGCTGAGAAAGGTGTAATAAGTATTTATCTTATGTGAGAGATGTATGCATTGAGACCCCTTCTGTTGATTCAGTCCCAGTAGTGCGAGATTTCTCTGATGTGTTTCCAGCTGACCTTTAAGTCATGCCGCCCGTTAGAGATATTAATTTTGGCATTGATTTGTTGCCGGGAACTCATCCCATTTCTATTCCTCAGTATCATATGGCTCCTCCTAAGTTGAAGGATTTAAAGGATCAGTTACAAGAATTGCTTGGTAAGGGTTTTATTAGGCCTAGTGTATCACCTTGGGGTGCTCCTATCGTGTTTGTGAAGAAAAAGGATGGTTCTATGCGCATGTGTATTGATTATCGCCATTTGAACAAAGTTACAATAAAGAACTGCTACCCTTTAACTCGTATTGATGATCTGTTTGACCAGATTTAGGGTGCACAGATGTTCTCTAAGATTGACTTGTGCTCACGTTACCATCAGTTGAAGATTCGGTAGCCAGATATCCCGAAGACTGCTTTCAGGACTTGGTATGGTCATTACGAGTTTCTTGTTATGTCATTTGGGCTGACCAATGCCCCAGCAGCCTTTATGCATTTGGTCCACAGTGCATTTGGTGCACAGTGCATTCAATTCATGAGCAGCATCTAAGGACTATGCTTTAGACTTTGAGAGAGAAGAAGTTATATGCTAAGTTCTCGAAATGTGAGTTTTGGTTGGATTCAATGGAATTCCTAGGCCACATGGTATCGAGTAAGGGTATTCAGGTGGATCCGAGGTTGTGCAGAGTTAGCCCAGACCATCCTCAGCTACAGAGATTAGTAGTTTCCTTGGTTTGGCAGGTTACTACCGTCATTTTGTGGAAACGTTTTCATCAATTGCAACCCCTATGACCAAGTTGACCCAAAAGGGTGCTCAGTTCCAGTAGACAAAAGAGTGTGAGGCAAGCTTTCAAAAGTTCAAAACAGCTTTGACTACAGCCCTAGTTTTGATATTGCCTACAGGTTCGGGGTCTTATACTGTCTTTTGTGACGCCTAGAGGATTGGCCTTCGAACGGTATTGATGCACGATGGTAGGCTAATTGCCTACGTATCCAGACAATCGAAGGTACATGAGAAGAATTATCCTGTCCATGATCTTGAGTTAGCTGCTATTGTTCACGCCTTAAAGATCTGGCATCATTATTTGTACAGTGTGCCTTTTGAGATTTACATAGATCACGAGAGTTTGCAGCATCTGTTCAAGCAAAAGGATCTTAATTTGCGCCAAAGGAGGTGGTTAGAGTTGCTAAAGAACTATGATATCACTATTTTGTATCACCCGGGTAAGGCCAATATGGTGGTTGATGCCTTGAGTTGCAGGGTAGAGAATTTGGCTTATTTACCAGCATCGAAAAGGCCTATGGCAATGGATGTTCAGGCCTTAGCTAGCCAGTTTGTGAGATTGGATGTTTCGGAGACCGGTCGGGTTCTAGCTTGTGTGGTTTCTCGACCTTCCTTTTTTGATCATATCATGGAGCGTCAGTATGATGACCCTCATTTTCTTTTCCTCAAGGACAAGGCTCAACATGGTCATTCTAGAGATGTGACTATTGACGGTGACGGTGTATTAAGCATGCAGGGTCGGATTTGTGTACCCAATATGGGCTTTGGGAGTTGATTCTGGAGGAGGCCCATAGTTTGCGGTACTCCATTCATTCGGGTGCCGTGAAGATGTATTAGGATTTCAGGCAGCACTACTGGTGGAGGCGGATGAAGAAAGATATAGTTGGTTTTGTTTCTCGGTGCCTCAACTGTCAGTAGGTGAAGTATGAGCACTAAAGACCGAGTGGGTACTTCAGCAAATAGAGATTCTATAGTGGAAGTGGGAGCAGATCACCATGCACTTTGTATTCGGGCTCCCACGGACTTTGAGAAAGTTCGATGCTATTTGGGTGATTGTGGTTCGGCTGACCAAGTCCGCTCACTTTATCCCCGTGTGTACTACTTACTCTTCGGAGCTGTTCACGGAGATTTATATCAAGGAGATTGTTCGTCTGCATGGTATTCCGGTTTTCATTATTTCGGATAGAGGTACTTAGTTCACATCACGTTCTAGATGGCCGTTCAACATGAGTTGGGTACTCGGGTAGAGTTGAGTACAACCTTTCATTCTCAGACGGACGGACAGTCCGAGCGCATTATTTAGATTCTTGAGGATATGCTATGCACGTGTGTGATTGAGTTTGGAGGGTCTTGGGATTAGTTCTTGCCATTGGCAGAGTTTGCATACAATAATAGTTATCAGTCCAATATTTAGATTGCACCATATGAGGCTTTATGTGGTAGGCGGTACAGATATTTGATATGTTGGTTTGAGCCGGGTAAGGATATATTATTGGGCACGGACTTAGTTCAGGATGCTTTGGAGAAGGTTAAGGTGATTCAGGATAGACTCCGTACAGCCCAGTCCAAACAGAAGAGCTATGTGGACCAGAAGGTTCGTGATGTTTCCTATATGGTTGGAGAACGAGTTCTACTTCGAGTTTCGCCTATGATGGGCGTTATGAGATTTGGGAAGAAAGGGAAGTTGAGTTTGCGGTTTATTGGCCTTTTTGAAATATTGATTCATATTGGGGAGGTTACTTATGAGCTCGCCTTACCTTCAAGCTTGACAGGAGTTCACCCGGTATTTCATGTTTCGATGTTCCGGAGGTATCACAATGATCTGTCGCATGTGTTGGATTTCAGCTCAGTGCAGTTTGACAAGGATCTATACTATATTGAGGAGCCAGTGGCAATATTGGCCAGGAAGGTTAGGAAGGTGAGGTCAAAGAACATTGCTTCGGTAAAGGTACAGTTGCGGGGTCAGTCGGTCGAGGAGGCAACCTGGGAGACCGAGCAAGATATGTGCAGCCGTTACCCTCATCTTTTCACTACTTCAGGTATGTCTCTATGCTCGTTCGAGAATGAACGAATATTTAAGTAGGAGGATGTGACGACCCATCCAGTCATTTTAAGAATTAACACCCCGATCCCCTATTAACGGCTTTTCCCAAGTTTATTTATGCTATTTCGACTTGCCGGGATGGTTGGTTTTATGTTTCTGAGAGTTTTGGGATACTTAATCCCTAAATGAGAGTTTAAGTGTTGGAGAGTTGACTTTAGTCGAAACAGTGTGAATACGTCCTTGGAATGGAAATTCAATGGTTCCATTAGCTCCGTTGGGTGATTTCGGGCTTAGGGGCGTAATCAAATTATATTTTGGAGATTCGTAGCTAATTTAGGCTTGAAATGCCAAAAGTTAAAATTTTTTGAAGTTTCCGGTTCGATAGTGAGATTTTGATCTAAGGGTCGGAATGAAATTCATTCCGAAAGTTGGAGTAGCTCTGTAGTGTTGAATGTGACGTGCTTGTAAAATTTTAGGTCATTCGGACGAGATTTGATAGACTTTTTGATCGAAAGCATAATTTAAGAGTTCTTGGAGTTCTTAGGCTTGAATCCTATGTCAAATTGGTGATTTGATGTTGTTGTGAGCGTTCCGATGTTTTGAACAAGATTGAATGATGCCATGAAATGTGTTGGTACATTTGATTTGAAGTCCCGTGGGCTCGGGTGAGTTCTGGATAGGCTCCGGGATGTTTTTAGGCCTAAAATCATAGCTGTTGCAGGTCTAGAAGAGTTGCAGACCTCTGAACCCACCAATGCGGTCCGCACATGATTTTGTTTTGATTTGAGCTTGTTCAAGGTAAGTAACTTGTCTAACCTTGTGTGGGGGACTCTACCCTTAGGATTTGGTGTTTTGATATTTGAGATGCCTCGTACGTGAGGTGACGAGCGCGTACTTGTGCTAATTGCTGAAAATTCGTTTTCATTAAGAAACTAAAATTGTGTTTTCTTTCTGTCACGACCCAAACCCCGCACTGGTCGTGATGGCGCCTCTCGTGAGGACGAGGCCAACCAACTAACCCAACTCGTCTTTTCAAAATAGTTAAACATAAATAAATAGCTTAAATATGACTTAATAATATTAATTAGCGAAAATACAACTCAACACAGCCCTAACTGGGGTGTCACAAGTCACGAGCATCTATCGTAATGTAAATTCACTACAAGGCCTAAAATATACAAAATCGGAATAATGAACAAAAAAAGAGAAACATGGTGTTGCGAACGGTGGCAGTCACCTCTTCAACTCATGTAACTCTGCCTCTGATCGGCCAAAACCCACTACTGGGTGAATAGATACCCGCATCTGCACACGAGCTGTAGGGAGTAAAATGAGTACTCCAACTCAGTGAGTAATAAAGCTAAATAACAACTGAGCAGTAAGAAATCACGAAAAGCAAACCATCATGCTGTATAGAAGCAGGGTATAATCCTCTAGGAAAAATAATGAAACTGTGAAATCTTTGGAAATATCTTGGATCAGTTTAAATCTCTTTTGAAAATGATCTTTTCAACAGTTACGAAATTATTTCTAATCAATTAGTGCCGATAAGCACAGAAAATCCACCCCTCGGGCACAAATATCACAATATAACAGGTAAAAAGGCAAGTAAATATGCAAGATAAGCACATAAAAGTTTGCCCCTCGGGCAATATCTCAAAAACAGTACCAGCCCCTCGGACTCTATAAATCGCTCAAAACAGTATAAGCCCCTCGAGCTCAGTATCAGTCACTCAGCATAATATCAGCCCCTCGGGCTCACTCTCATATCACATAGGTACCCGCGCTCACTGTGGGTGTGCAGACTCCGAAGGGGCCCCTTACGGCCCAAGGGCTATATCAACATAAGGCCTGAAAGCCTTCTCACATCACACATAAGGCCTGAAAGCCTCCTCAGATCACATTCGAGGCCTGAGAGCCTCCTCACATCACACTCAAGGCCTAAAAGCCTTCTCACATCACACTCGAGGCCTGAGAGCCTCCTCACATCACACTCAAGGCCTGAAAGCCTCCTCACATCACTCACAAGGCCTGAAAGCCATCTCATATCACACACAAGGCATGAAAGCCTCCTCAGTCCAGAAAACATCATAAGCCCCTCGGGCATCAAATAAATAGTAGTGCTCGGCCCAAATTACAGTGGAATTGTCACGACCCGAATTTCCCGCCATTGGGATCGTGATGGTGCCTACTCATGGTAGCTAGGCCAGCCAACTTATCTACCTTTTTCATTAACAAAAACCATTATGTTGACAATTTATAGCTTCAATAATAATAGTAATAATAACTGCGGAAGTCTAATTTATAAGTCTGAAACAAATACGGAGTAATCAACAATAACCTCTACCCAAGACTTGGTGTCACATACTCAAGAACTACTGAGAATATACTAAATACAAGGGTCTGAAAGAAACATATAAGCTGTCTGTCTCAAAAACAATGAGGCAACAGTCTAAAAATGAACATAAAGAAGAGACGTCGGGCCTGCGGACGCCTGCAAGGCTACCTCAACCTCGTGATAATGAAATCCTGCTCCTGTACTAATGTTGTTGCTGCTGCTCCTCAAAACCTGGACCTGTGCAAAAATGCACAGAAGTGTAGCATCAGCACAACTGACCCTATGTGCTGGTAAGTGTCTAGCCTAACCCTGGCGAAGTAGTGACGAGGTTAGACTGGAAACCACATTAACCTATGCAGTTACAAATATACAATAGAATATCTAATACAAGTCAATTAACAACATGGGAAGGGAAACATGCTAAGGGAAGTTACAATATCAACAGTAATCCTAGTAACAAACTAGAACAACTTAGATTCACAATGAACCAGGAATCAAAACTCAATACAAACACATGGTATCAATAACTGTTGTGCATGCAACCCGACCCATAAATATCCCTGTTGCGGCGTGCAACCCGACCCTCATATATCATTTAATAGTCTGGTTCCCCAAACAACAGTCATAATTAAGGGACATAACAATAAGCAAACATTTGACAAAAATCCCGGCAAGGGAAAAGAATCCAACAAGTTCAACCAAACGTCCCGGCAAGGGAATAATCAACAACGCTTTCTTTTTCTTACTTTTCTTATCTTATAATTCACTCTACCATTTTGAGCCAACGCTCCAAAGAATCCAGTCATTTCATATACTTTCAATATTCGTATCACAATTCGAGCCAATGCTCCCAGGAATCAAATAATTATTTTACTGTTCTCATGTTATTCACAACATATAGAATTTCTCCAAGAAACACGGAGTTCTCAATCAAGTCATGGTAATCACATTATAAGGACTCACGGTCATGCTAGACACCAATGTATAGATACTCGTCACCATGCCTATACGTCGTACTCGATCACATAGCAATTAGCAACAAGACTCAACTCATATTCCCTCAAGCTAGGGTTAAATCAAACACTTACCTCAAAGCTTTGAAATCCACTTAATCCTCAACTATTGCTTTACCTCACGGTTTCACCTCCAATTCGCTCGAATCTAATCACAAATTGTTCAATTAATTTAATAAACATTATATGAATCGATTTGAATGCATAAAAATGATTTTCCCAAGTTTTTTACCAAAAATTCCAAAAACACCCCCAGGACCACGTGGTCAAAACCCGAGGTTCGAACCAAAACTCGGTTACCTATTCCCCCACAAACTCAAATATGTAATTTGTTTTGAAATCGGACCTCAAATCGAGGTCCAACTCCCCAATTTATAGAAAACCTAGGTTCTACCCAAAAATCCCAATTTCACCCATGAAAATCCTTGATTTCAAGTGGAAAACATGTTTAATGATGTTAAAGATTGAAAGAATCGAGTAAAAATCAAGTTACAAGTGATTTGGGATGAAGTTTGCTCTTGAAAAATTGCCTATGCGGTTTGGGTTTTGAAAGAATGGTGAAAAATGATGAAATTTTGACTACCTATAAAAATTGCTGGGCTGCGGATATGGCAATTGCGAACTGGTTCGCATTTGTGAACAATGTTTTCCTGGGAATTGCGACATCTGGGATTGCATTTGTGAACTCAGGTCTGGCTGCCTAGTTTCGCATTTGCGAACGGTTTATCGCATTTGCGATCAAGGCCATCTCGCTTTTGCGAGCAAGGGCGTCGCATTTGCGACTACAGCCCATCATACCAGACTTCGAATTTAAGAAGTATTTGTCGTAATTGCGATCTTGCCCGGCCTTCCCCTTTTTCGCATTTGCGATGGTGCATTCGCATTTGCGGGAAAATCTTCGCAAATGCGAAGATACCAGATTTGAAAATACCAGGTTTCTAAAAATGAGTAAATGCAATCCGATGCCTATCCAAAACTCACCCGAGCCCTCGGGGCTCCAAGACAAACATTTACACAACCTCAAAAACACCCTACGGACTTGCTCGCACGATCAAATCGCCAAAATAACATCATTTACATAGAATCAAGCCTCAAAACTCATGATTTTTCTTCTAAACTTCATAAACTTTCAAACTTGGAACTTATAGTCCGAAACATGTCAAATGACGTCCGATTTCAACCAAACTTCACAGAAAGCGCTTAAACAATATATAAGACTTGTACCGGGCGTCAGAACAAAAATATGAGCCCGATACCATAGTCCTTTAATCAATTTTCATTTCCATTTTCCTTAATAATTTTAGAAAAACAATTTCACGGAAAAATTCATATCTCGAGCTCTAGACCTCCGAATTCGACTCCGGGCACATGCCCGAGTCCCATATTTTTCTACCGACCTTCCGGGACCATCCAATCTTGCGTCCGGGTCCGTTTACCAAAAATGTTGACCAAAGTCAACTATAATCATATTAATATCAAAATTATTCAAAGTTTTCATAGAATTTACATATTTCAACATAAAGGCTTTCTGGCTACGCGCCTGGACTATGCACGTAAATCGAGGCAAGTAAAAATGAAGTTTTCAAGGCCTCAAAAGCACGAAACGAATGAGGAAACAGGTGATGACCCTTTGGGTCGTCACATCCTCCACCTCTAAAACAACCGTTCGTCCTCGAACGAACAAAAGAAAGAAGTACCTTAGTCAGGAAATAGATGTGGATAACGGCTCCGCATATCAGACTCAGACTCCCAGGTCGAGGCTTCAGGGGGCTGACCTCTCCACGGAACACGAACAGAGGGAAAACTCCTAGATCTCAACTGACGAACCTGCCGGTATAGAATAGCTACTGGCTCCTCCTCATAAGATAAATCCTTGTCCAACTGGACAGTGCTGAAGTCTAACACATGTGTAGGATCGCCGTGATACCTCCGAAGCATAGATACATGAAAAACTGGATGCACGACTGACAAGCTAGGCGGGAATGCAAGTCTATAAGCCACCTCTTCCACTCAATCAAGAATCTCTAATGGACCAATGTACCTAGGGCTAAGCTTGCCCTTCTTTCCCAATCTCATCACGCCCTTCATAGGCGGCACCCGGAGCAATACCCGCTCACCAACCATAAAATCTAAATCTCGGACCTTACGGTCTACATAACTCTTCTGCCTAAACTGATCTGGACGCATCCTCTCCTGAATGATCTTGACCTTATCTAAGGCCTCCAGAACTAAATCTGTACCCAACAATTGAGCCTCTCCTGGCTCAAACCATCCGACTGGAGACCGACCTCGCCTACCATACAACGCCTCACACGGAGTCATCTGGATGCTAGACTGGTAGCTGTTGTTGTAGGCGAACTCTGCTAAATGCAAACATTGGTCCCACGAGCCTCCAAAATCAATGACACAAGCTCGGAGCATATCCTCCAAAATCTGAATAGTCCACTCAGATTGGACATCTGTCTGAGGATGGAACGCTGTGCTCAACTGAACCTGGGTGCCTAGCTCTCGAAGAACCGCTCTCCAGAAGTGCGAGGTAAACTGCGTACCTCGATCTGAAATGATGGATACTGGTACACCATGAAGGCGAACAATCTCCCGGATATAAATCTCCGCTAACCTCTCGGATGAATAGGAGACTGCTACTGGAATGAAGTGTGCTGACTTGGTCAGCCAATCAACAATGATCCAAATGGCATCAAACTTCCTCCGAGTCAACGGAAGTCCAGTAATGAAATCCATGGTAATCCTCTCCCACTTCCACTCGGGAAGCTCTATCCTTTGAAACAAGCCATCGGGTCTCTGGTTCTCATACTTGACCTGCTGACAGTTCAAACACCGAGCCACATACGCAACAATATACTTCTTCATTCTACACCACCAATAATGCTGTCGCAAGTCCTGATACATCTTCGCGGCGCCCGGGTGAATAGAATACCGAGAAGTATGGGCCTTCGCTAAGATCAACTCTCGAATTCCATCAACATTGGGCACACAAACTCATCCCTGCAATCTCAAAACACCATCATCACCTAAGGTCACCTTCGTGGCACCTCCACGTTGTACCGTGTCTCTCAGGACACACAAATGGGGATCATCAAACTGTCGATCACGGATACGCTCCAATAGAGAAGAACGAGCAACCGTGCAAGCCAATACTCTGCTGGGCTCAGAAATATCTAATCTCACAAATCGATTGGCCAAGGCCTGAATATCTAAAGCAAGCGGTCTCTGGCTAACCGGGATATAGGCAAGACTACCCATGATGGCAGACTTCCTACTCAATGCATCGGCCACCACATTGGCCTTACCCGGGTGATATAAGATAGTAACATCATAATCTTTCAACAACTCCAGCCATCTCCTCTGCCTCACATTCAACTCCTTCTTCTTGAACAGGTACTGAAGGCTCTTGTGATCCATGTACACCTCACACGTCACACCATATAGATAATGCCTCCAAATCTTCAAAGCATGAACAACCGCTGCCAACTCTAGGTCATGAACCAGATAATTCTTCTCATGAATCTTCAAGTATCTCGAAGCATAGGCAATAACTTTGCCATCCTGTATCAATATTGCTCCAAGACCAATACGGGAAGCATCACAATAGACTGTGTAAGGTCCTGCACCCGTAGGCAAAACCAACACTGGTGTCGTGGTCAGAGCTATTTTGAGCTTCTGAAAGCTCGCCTCACACTCATCTGACCATCTGAACTGAGCACCCTTCTGGGTCAATCTGGTCATCGGGGCTGCAATGGACGAAAATCCCTCCACGAACCGACGATAATAACCCACTAACCCCAAGAAACTCCGAATCTCGATCACTGAAGCTGGTCAAGGGCAATTCTTGACTGCCTCAATCTTCTATGGGTCCACCTAAATTCCCTCTGCTGATACAATATGACCCAGAAATGCAACTGAACCCAACCATAACTCGCACTTCGAAAACTTAGCATGTAACTGTCTATCCTCCAGAGTCTGGAGAACCACTCTAAGGTGTTGCTCATGCTCTTCCCGGCTGCGGGAGTACACCAGAATATCATCTATAAAGACTATCATGAACAAGTCTAGATAAGGCCTGAACACTCAGTTCATCAACTCCGTAAATATTGCTGGGGCATTGGTCAACCCAAATGACATGACTAAAAACTCATAGTGCCCATACCGAGTGCGGAGTGCTGTCTTAGGGGCATCAGACGCCCTAATCCTCAGCCGATGATAGCCAGATCTCAAGTCTATCTTTGAGAACACCCTTGCTCCCTGAAGCTGGTCAAACAAATCATTAATCCTCGGCAGTGGATATTTGTTCTTTATCATCACCTTGTTCAACTGCCGGTAATCAATACACATCCGCATCGAACCATCCTTCTTCAATACAAATAACACCGGCGCACCCCAAGGAGAAACACTAGGCCTGATAAAACCCTTCTCTAGTAAATCCTGCAATTGGTCCTTTGACTCTTTTAACTTTGGCAGGGCTATGCGATACGGCGGAATAAAAATGGGTTGCGTGCCCGGAACCAGATTAATACAAAAATTAATGTCCCTGTCGGGCGGCATACCCGGCAAGTCTGAAGGGAAAACCTTGGGAAACTCCCGAATAATAGGAACCGAGTCAATAGAAGGAACCTCTGCGCTGGAGTCGCGAACATATGCCAGATAAGCTAAACACCCCTTCTCGACCATGTGTCGAGCCTTAACATATGAAATAACACTACAGGTGGAATGACTTGGGGTCCCTTTCCACTCTAGTCGGGGTAATTCTGGCAAATCCAAGGTCACAATTTTGGCGTGACAATCTAAGGTAGCATGATACGGGGACAACCAATCCATCCCCATAATAACGTCGAAATCCACCATATCTAAAAGCAGTAAATCAACACGGGTCTCAAGACCCTAAAACACAACCACACAGGAATGATGCATCCGGTCGACTACTATGGAGTCACCCACCGGTATAGATACATAAACAGGTATGTCCAAAGCATAACTAGACATAGCCAGGCAGGGTGCAAAATAAGACGACACATATTAATATGTAGACCCAGGGTCAAATAGCACTGACGCATCTTTATCACAAACCATAATAGTACCTGTTGTCACACCTCTTTTTTATGGGGCTTACACCCCGCGAAGGGTATAATAAAAAGAGTTTTTCCAATTAAAGGACGG